>QNQO01001514.1:0-279504 GCA_003290165.1 Berberis thunbergii
AGTATAGAAGGCTCGATCTCAGGTTCAATACAAATCCAGTAGAACACTCTTTTCTCAATAAGGGAGTAATGCTCGGCGCCAACCATCATGCTCAGCTGAGTACATGAACTTGCAAAAGAGATATCTCAAAACAAGAAGTTATAACCAATCACAAAAGTTATAACTGCCTAAAAGAAGTTGCAACAACTTGTAAATAGATAACTTACTCATCAACCACGTGTTTCACTCATCAGCCAATAGTTAATTTTTTCAGCCTCTATAAATAGTCAAACACAGAAGACGGTAACACTTTCATAACTTACAATTTTCTCTTCAAATACAAAGATATAAACATTTTTTTAAAACATTATTCTAATTTTAGCATCGGCGTCTTCGTGGCAGGTATCACACCGGTGTTAAAAATTAATTTTTATCTTATGCAGATTATTCTGTGTGATCAATACGTGATTTTATCTTATGCAGATTGCTCCGTGTGAGCAACACGTGATTCGACAGAAATTTACATCCACAACCCTCTTTCTACTATGCTCCAAAGTCCTTTTTGACAGAAGCAAAGTCCTCATTTTCACCTTCCAGTAATCATAATTCTTCCTCCAAAAATGGGAGAAATATAGTGGGGAACTGATGTACCTCTTTTTCCAGATGCCATTTGCTATAGATATTTTATCGCCCAAATATAAACGAACATGCTTTGATACTAATATGTCAGATTTGAAGAATGAGAATGAGTTGCTAACTCCAGAGCTCTTTCAATTTCTTGATTTTCTGAATGGAATGAATGATTACAATTGATAAGCTTAATGATTTATATTTATATTACAATTCAGGGTGGTATTTTACTATTCATAAGCATTGGAGTTAAAAGATGGTTAGGATTGAAAGTTGAGAAATGTATTGAATTTGAGGGTTAAGATTTCATTTTCTATGATGACATATTGAAAATATTAAAACATGTAAAAGGGCAAAAATAATGAAATTTTTTGAAAAAAGTTGGTAGAATGTACATGTGACAGAGAGAGAAAATATTGTATTTCCTTTTAGCAAAATGAAAATTATCTACATCGTTGTCAGATTTCGAAAAACTTAGTACCGTTGAAATGCATTTTTGGAGATATTTTCAACAAAATCAATAATCAATACAAGCGCTAAAATTTTAAATATATATATTTATAATTAGGAAAACATATAATATATTTCACATTTTTAATATTTTTCAAAACAATAAGACAGATCGATCATACCAAAAAAATGAGTCGGACATCTTAATGCACATTTAAACAAAAACCATAAACTTCATATTTGACGAATTTAAAGATTGGAGGAGAATTCATTCTCGACTTTTAAATTTGCCCCCTAAGTATTCAAATTTAAAGTGAGTTTAACTCTAAAAGCATTCAGTACAAAATATTTCATAAAAATAAAATTATACAAAGGGCCAATAGCACGGGCATACTCTAACAGAGAATACAAATAGACTAGAGATTTCAAAACCGACATTAACATGTCTAGAAACGAAAATTCTAGGGGTCAGAGGGAAAAGGAGTGAGGGATAACCACTCCCTCGACCCCTACAAAGCTCGTCTAGAAACTATACTTAATTAGGCAATAGCAGTTTAGTCATATCAAGAATTCTTGAAGTAAAAAATGTGGTACTACTAGATAGGTCTAGGCTATTGTTGATGATAATGAATATGTTGAAAATATCAGGAATGTTGTTGAAGTGCACTACACACCAATAATTCTAGCCAGCTTTATTCGTTGGTTTTTTTGAGTTTTTTATTAGTTTTTTTTTTAAAACAATTTCATCCTTTATAATAGGTTTCTTGATTGTGTTTTTAAAAAATTGATTAAAAAAAAAAAAAAAAAGAGACAGCAAAGATTGGCTAAACTTATTCCTATAACACACACACACACACACACGAGATGAGTTCCCTTGAGCTACTTAACTCCAGATTTCCGCAGTTTCAACCTTTTTGCTTTATCAAATTAATGACAATTTTTTTTGCTAATTTTATGTTAAGTTTATTTTTACTTATCATTTTAATCATTCTTTTAAACAAGATTTACATTCGAGATTTACTTAATTTTGATTTGGTACTTTCCAATAGTTTAATTTTTAATTTTAATGCTCCTGCTTCGGCTGCTAACCCCATGCCTTGGTGATCTCTAATGGACAATACAAACCTAGCTTGATTATTTGAAATTATGATCGGCTCTTTCACTAAAGCTGACTATTGCATTGCATTTTGGATTAGCCAAATTAATATAATCTTCTGATTTTAATTCCAAACGAACCATATTCTTATTGAAAATAATAATAATAATCTTTTTGAATGGTCTTGTTGACATCATTTTACCATTGTGAATTCTATCAGTAAAGGCACTTTGATGAAATAAGGATTTCGGGCGATTTTGGGCGATTTCGGGGGGTATTCTGTCTTTGACCGATATCTAATCTCAACCGTCCTTCCTTTGTGAGTTTGCATCCTAGCCATCGACTGGTGGCGGCTAGGTAGCCACTGCGACAACCCTAGGCGGCTCAGCCATCCATTGCCGGCATATCTCTGTCGCGACACACCGATCAGGCCGATACTAGTCGCTACTGGACGTTTTCAGGGGCTCACATCACGGATCCAGTAGTTATCTCGCTATCTGTTCCCGTCTTGGCCGAGACTGTCAGTTTCTGGTACTCGCGTTTCGGTTGCAGTGATCTATCCGTCACAGCCGCCGATACGATTCCGAGACCGGTTTTGTGCACTGATACGGTACAGAGACAGTTTTTGCACCGTTTTGAATTATGTTGATTCTGTTTTGATTTTCGACTCTGGCACCGATTTGGCGGTGATGTCGGCGCCTCCCGCCGCCATCCCCCCCACATGTGGGGAAATCTGCTAATGGTGGAACTGTGGAAGGAGCGACTAAGCCCTCTTTCGCAACAAATTTTGGGAAAAATTCTGGTGGCCGACGTTGTGGAGACTCCGGTTGAAGGAACTAGATTCCGTAAAGAGGGCGCTCCAGCAATTGGCATTACGGCAACGGATGAAGTCCGTGGGGAGGAGTTTATGGAAAAACATTGATCGTCTTAAAATTCTCTAGCTACCGCCTATACATTGGAAGACATTCGCGATTCGATTCACAGAACTTGGGGAATAATGGGCGATTTTTCGCTTGGCTTACTCAACCAACGACATGTGTTAGTTCGTCTTCAATCGGAGGAGGAAGCAAAAAAAGTGTTGTCGCGGGATTCCTTTTTGATTCGTGGCGTTCGTTTTAAAGCTTTCCGTTGGCATGATGGTTTCAGTCTGAAGGAGGACCCGATCTCGGTGCCACTTTGGGTAGAGTTGCCTAACTTACCTTTACATCTTTTCATCCCCCTATTTTAAAAGCAATTGTCAATTCTTTTGGTGATTTTTTGAGAATGGACGATCATACTAGATGTTTATCGAGACCGGGCTTTGCCCGCGTGTGTGTGGAGATGACTTTGGCAGACAAATTACCAAGTAGGGTATGGATTGATAGAGCCATTAATAGAGGTTTCTGGCAGAAGATAGAATACCCAGGTTTCAAATATTGTGATTTTGTTCTTTGATTGGGCATCAAGAGAGTGTTTGTCGAAAGAAACTCGGCATTAAGACTGGGGGCCGCGTTTCGGACATAGGTAAGACTGAGAAATTAGTCATATCCAAGGCAGAAAATAATAATACCAAGCAACACTATATTCCTGTGATCAGCAAAGAAAAGTTTTCAAACCCGAAAGTGGGTGTGAGGGGAACAAAAAATAGCAAAGGCGAGGAGATTCCGGAGGGAGTTGTGGAGTATAAGCCGGTGGCAATTGATCCGGTAAGGTGGATTTGTCGAACCCATTTGAGGCACTACTGGAGAATATTGAGGAAGAGGAGGATGCTCCAGCGGAATTACTAATAGCGGATCAGCAAATAGAGCATGATCAATCCGGCGTCAAATCCGAATCTACGGAGGAATGCCTACTTGAGGCGGGGTATACTACTTCAGAGATTGAAAATGTTCTTGGACACCAACATAAGCCGATTACAAATGACAAGGATGTCATTCCGGAATCAAAGCCTAACCTTTCTAATCACGCTGAGGTGTCGAAAATTGCTACGAATGGTTTCTCATGTGACACTCAGATTGGACAGCTTGTTTCAGGGATGAAAAAGGTAGAATGTTCAATGGCGGGACAGTCCGGGCACTCGGTGTTGTCCCAGGAAGATTTGCAATTGCATAAAACAGAGGAAATTATGTCCCCGCCCGCACAAAATGGGCTGTCTAAGACAACCAATAACAACCAAACAGCTCACTGTCAGCACCAAAACAACACCAATAGCTCCGACTCGGCACTGAAACAACACCAAAACAGCTCCAAAACAGAGGATTTTCGGCCTCTGCCTGGGCCCTGTTTCGCTCGAGCAGAGGTGTTTGCGTCTGACGCAGCTGGCGATCTTTCTCCCTTTCGAGAAACAAGCCGTTTAACTCCTCGAACTGTGTTGATTACGACGTCGTCTACTGTTGCTGTCTCCCAGGACACAAGGGCTGAATTACAGGTCCCAATTGCTGCGAACCAGGAAGCAAGTGCTGAAACAAATCAACAAACTTTTTTCTGCGCCAATGCTGCGCCATGCACCACACCAAAGAACAGAGTCTCACCTCAGCCAGAGCCCGACACCAAGGCAGTGGAAGTGGCCTCGCCTCAGCCTACACCCTGCACCAAGACACGGGTCGAGGCTTTGCCTCAGCCAACGCCATGCAACCAATTTATCGATGCTACTAGTACAGAGCTAAGGAATGCTATATAGGGTCAGCAAGTGCAGGAATTCTCGGATGATGATTTGCAGTCTCTACTCAGGTTAAAGAGACATTTTGACAAATATGCTATTAAAACTTCCCCGGATTATAAAGAGTCGGAGACAACTTGAATCAGGCTATATCTTTGTTCAGAGAAAATAGGTTACTTCGACCGCCGAAATTTGACCTCAGTACACTCGAAAGTTCTAGTGAGGATAGTGATAACGTCAACTCAGAATCTGAGCTTGATCCACGGGTAGCGAACAGTGATTTGGCTTTAGGGGCTATGTCTGACGGAAAGATGAATAAGAGGCGCCAAACCAAAGATATCAGCATTTGTCCCCGAAAATCCAATAGAACTAGGACAGAAACCAAAAGTTACAAAGACTGATTTTGTCTAGGCTTGTATTGGTGCATCCTATCTTTTGAGAGGCTTTGTTTCGGCTTTTTAGTTTACCCTTTTGGGTCCGTCATGTAGCCTTCGGGCGTGGATTTTTATATGAATAAAATGGGTCAACATCCCAATTTTGAAAAAAAAAAAAAATTTCTATCAGTAGATGTACGCATTCATGGTTAGTTTCCATACCGTAGTTCCTCCTGCAATACCATAAAATTTCCCCATCCCATGATTTAACGGCATAATTAAATTGTAGTTGGGATAACCTGATGGACTTGCTCTCCAAATTTTCTTATTTTCATAACCTGGAGATACTGCAAATTCTCAGATTCGTTCTTTCATAGATGCTAGGGGAATTTGATGATAATCCTGCTAAGATGCCACAGATCGTGCCATAGCAGTCTTCTGTCCATTCTAGATGAGTGTGCTTGATATATATATATATATATATATATATATATTATTTTGATATTTCATCTCACCAGAAGAATACTTCATCAAATCTCTGTAAAGAATTGAATTGTAATAATATTGTATTTTTTTGTAAAAACATTGAATATAATACAAACTTATATAGAGCTAATTTTGAAACAACCTAATAGAAATAGGAAACATAAGACTTCTATTATATTCTGATTTTCCTAACCTATTCTGTAACACTTTCCTATTTTATAATATATGTAGATTTCTATTCTGTAACACTTTCCTATTTTGTAACATAGGTAGACTTCTATTCTTTAACACCCCTCTGCAAGACGCAGACGAAATGTGCAGCTTGGAGAAAACTTTGAAGTCCTATTTGGTAATGAAATCATTATTGTCAAGTCTGGATGATTCCTGTATGAAGAAATTCTAACTCAATTCGAGTATTGGTATTGGTGATTCCTTTATAAAGAAATCCTGACTCAATTCGAGTCTTGGTATTGATGATTCCTGTATGAAGAAATCCTGGTATTGACATGACTCAATTCGAGTCTTGGTGTTGCCCAATTCAAGTCAACACAAATTTTGATGGTGACCAAAGATGGTGGGTGTGAATATCGGAGTGAAAGAGTTTCAAATTTCTTTCTTTTCCCTCCGTTTCTTCTTCTTGCGATCTAATGTACGATCAACTTGTGACAGGGAGGACGAAAGGAAGATCACGTGATCTACATCTGTCTAGGTGTTGTTGTCATGTGCGCCAGATGGAGATGTTGTTGTTGTTCTTTGTTGAGTTGAGTAAAACTCGGGGTGCTAATTGCCTAGAGCTTTATATCAGTTTGAAGAAATTCTTTCATTTTCTTCTTCTAGGACTTGAGCTTTGAGAGCCATGGTCAGATCTCGATTCCATATGTTGTAATTGGTAGGAGTAAGCGATTGTGAAACAAGAACCACCCCAGGTATATGGTGAGGTGGTGGTGTTTGAACCACTGTTTGTATTGTCGCTCATGGTGGCGGTGGCTACATAGTGTATTGGTGACTCTAACTGAAACTTGAGTGCTAATAACCTGATCCTTTAAACTAAAGGTTTTTAATTGTGGTGGTACTAAGTAAAGCTGGGGTGCAAACAATGACTGTGTAAAGAGAAAACAGAGAAAGATTTCTCTGTCTGTTTGCTCTGTTCTTCTTCACGATTGAAGCGACAGAGGCAACAATCGAAGCTCAAGAAACTCATCTTCTCGGACCCCTGTGTGTTTTTTTTTTTGGAATCACTTGGCTTAGTCACGTGGCACAGAAGAGGTCGCACAGAGAGTTCGCGTGTTCACTCAACGCTCAAGAGGAGTTGATCAGATGAAGTTTGTGATGATGATGGCGACTTCTTGTTGATGATGGTGACCTCTTGTTGGCGAGTGTTCGGTTAGATTGACGATGATCGATGGTGGGTTTGATGGTTTGACGATGTTTTGATGATTACTGTGTTGATGGTGATGATCTCTGCATGATGATGAACTGATTTTTGTAGGGGTGGGCATCCCATCCCGCGATCCCGTTCCAGTCCCGATTTTTCCGGGTCTTAATGGGATTGAATAATTTCATCCCGATCCCGTCCCGTCCCGATCTAGAATGGGATGGGATGGGATGAAGATTTTCAATCTCGCCAATCCCGTCCCGTCCCGAACTAATTTATTAATATTAATTATTAATATTTTTATTTAATTATATATTTTAGAATTGTGGATGCCCATACAAATATACTGATGTATATAACATTTTTACTTTTTTAGCATCTCAATGAATCTCTTACACAAATATATTGTCTCTCAAAAAATAGATAGAAGATCAAACACTCTATTTGCCATCTTTAGCTTAGAAGCCTTGATGACTGTGAGAGAGATCAATGTCTTTATTTATAGATATTAGACATTATAAGGACCATATGGTACCCACACTTTAAATTATTCCACCGCTATCTTTTGAGCAAGTCAGAAAATTTGGACCTAGCGTTAAGCACTTTGATTAACTGGTTTTTTGCATGTTTTGATGTGCTGAAATTATGATCTCATTTTCCATTGACATATTGTTTAGTACACTAGTATTAGTAGCTTTTACTTATCATGTTGTGTCTTTGTATGGTTAGAAGTCGTCCAATACCCTGACAGGTTACTTGTAACAGGGTGAAGAGCGTGTATGTATTTACATGTGCTGCTACGTATCGATGTATATGTTCTTCAACCAGTAACATGTTACAGTAGGTTTATTGTTTTTTTTTTTTTTTTGCCTAACTTTTTTTATTTTTATTTATGCTTCAACTTGTAAATCCCTTAATATGGGATTAGATGATATTGAAAGGATTCAAGCCTATGATCCTATTGGTTTCTATAACCCCATTGAATATTTGAAAGAAAAAATTGAACCAAAATTGTTGGACTAGCTAGTTTAAGTTAGATTTATTGATTTCCCGTAGCTTTGGATTTTTCCATTTGAATTTATAAGCTGTGTTGGGATATAGAAAAGTAGGTTATAACTTATAAGTAGCTCAACTGAAAGCACATACACACTTTATAATGAGTATATCTCTTCCCATCCTGTCCTGTGCCCACCCCTAGATTTTTGTATGATGATGAATTGATCCATGTATGATGACGAATTGTTTTTTGTATGATAATGAACTGATCTTTGATTGATCGATACAGTGATTATCTGTATGATGATTAGGGATGGCAACGGGGCGGATTTGAACAAATCCATCCCCGATCCGTCAGGAATAACGAATCTCCAACTATGCCCTTCCAATCCGTTTACAATTTTAATTAAAAATCGTAATCGCCCCGTGCGAATTGGCGGATATCCGCCTCACCCCACCAATCCGTTTACGGTTTGCAGTTCTGTTACGGTTTGCTAACCCTTGGAGTTGCTGATTATCCATCTAACTACAGTTAATTGTACTTCATTCCCTATAAAGAATTATATATATATATATATATATATGTATTTTTTTTCTGATATTTCTTCTTACCTGAAGAATACTTCATCAAATCCCTGTAAAGAATTGAAATGTAATAATATTGTATTTTTTGTATAAACATTGAATAGAATACAAATTTATATAAAACTAACTTTGACATAATCTAATAGAAATAGGAAACCTAAACTTCTATTCTATTATGACTTTCCTAACCTATTCTGTAACATTTTCTTATTTTATAATATATGTAGATTTCTATTCTGTAACACTTTACTATTTTGTAATATAAGTAGACTTTTATTATTTAACTATTGAGATTGGGTTGATTTATAAGTGTTGCCAATATATATCTAATACTACTATTTGCCTCGTTGGATTTGAAGAGGTCCTTATCCCAACCCATCCTCTTTTAGCAGACTTCTTTCCACGCAATCATAGATTTTTTATTTATTTCTTTCTTTTCATCCCATCTCTACTCTATTACAAAGAAGAGAAATGCTACATGGCGAGGAAATGAGCGAGGGGAGTGAGGTGGAGGGAGGGGAATCATTCACCCCCTCGGATGCACAAGTTGACTTTTCTTGCACACATCCCGAGGATGGTGAATGGTTCCCCTCCCTCCACCTCACTCCCCTCGCTGGTTTCCTCGCTCATTTCCTCGACATTTAGAATTCCTGTACAAAGAAAGTTCACACAAATGCCTTCAATTTTGTTGTTGTGCTCAATAGAGAGCGTATGAGCTATTGTTCCGCAAAACCTGCATATTACTACTCTATTAATGAGTAAAATTGGAACCTACGTTGTAATAACCAGGCAATCCTAAATATGACGGGCAATCTTCCATCAGGAAATTCAAAATAGTCACAATTTGTGACCGATATTTTTTTTGTGTGACTAAATTGTTAAATGCACACCAAAATGTTCTGAAGGACATTTAGATAAAGAAACTAAATGAAGAGACATTTCAATTGTTGATCAAATACATGATTTATTGAACAATAATTAGAGAAGTTACACCAAATTGTATGCATACTTAAAATACAATCACACTGTACTCAACTTGGGGGTTTCAACTTGTTGAGAGGCAACACCAAAGACTTTCAGAGGGATCTTTGTGTGATAACTATATCTATTGAATTCGTTTACCAAAGTCCCTTCGCCTTTCTTGAAAAGATTGTAGAGCTTCAATGAATTCTGGCCCTCCAAAATCAGGCCATAGTGATTCTGCAAAAAATAATTCAGAATATGATAACTGCCACAAGAAGAAGTTACTCACTCTAAGTTTTCCCCCAGTGCGGATAACTAGATCCGGTTGAGGAAACTCAGTACAACTTGTTTGTAGATGTTGTTCGATCATTGACTCATCTATTTGTTTTGGTTGAATCTGACCATCTTTTACTTTGTTGGAAATACTTTGACATGCTTGCATCATGTCGTATTGTCCACTGTAGCCCATTGCATATATCAGATGTAGCTTGGTATTATTCTTGGTGGCCTCCTCAACATCAACTTTAACTTGTTGAAATGATGGTGGTAGCCTTGACGAGTCCCCAATGAACGACACTCGAATGCCTTGTCTGTTTCACAAAAAAAAATAAAAAAAAATAAAAAATTGAAGAGTTGTTCATACGAAACTTATATTGCTTATGAGCGCTGTAGGGTATAAGTAATAGTTACTTAATGAAATTCTCCTGGTGCCCACTGATGAATTCTTCGAAGACATTCATTAGGTAATCAACCTCAATCTGTGATAATAGCAATTAAGGTAATTAGACATGTATATCAACTATTGACCAATCTAATGAAATAACTCAGTGAAGAAAACAATCACTTGAGGACGACTCCAATTTTGGGTACTAAATATGAATGCTGATAGAACCGGAATTCCAAATTGAATACAGTGATGACAGAGTTTAGCAAGGTTAGGTAGCAGTCTTTCGTGAACATCCGATGCTGGCAAATTGTTTTTCTTCGCCCACCTCATGTTTCCATCCAGGATTATTCCCACATGTTTCGGCATACGGTCTTTACTAAGACCTGATGCTGCCAATAAGCTCTCTCCAACTTCAGTACTTGAACTTCTCCCTGTTAGATCTTGGACCTCAACCCCAGATGATGAGTTGACAATTGCAGAGAAAGAGAAGAGATTATGAGATTTATGGTGAATATAGCCACGAAAACAATTGGTTTTGGAGATTGAAGGAGGTAGTACTGCTACTGGTTTGGTGAGCTTATGAGGAGATTGGATGAGTGATGGAACTTGGAATTGGGCAAAGGGAGAGTATTTCATCATCATCATTGTAGTATGTATTTTGGTTTGGTTTTCACTTTCAAATTAACCAGCCTTGACTATATATACACAATTGAAGATTCCTCATTCATGTGTTGGTTATGGATCTATTTTATTAAACCTCTTGCATGCATGAGTTCCTTATTTGCCATGTGTACAGTAGCACAACCAGAAGTTTTTTTTGTTTGTTTGTGAAAAGCAAGCATATATGGTTTTAAGGACCCTTAACCTTTATATTAATGAAGTAAAAACAAATACAGAAACAATCTCTCACAGGAGAGAGGATTCACCATTACAAGCCTAAACAAGGTGATGTGATGACAGACAACCTAGCTAGCCCATAGCCCATTAATAATTGAATTGAGGCACTTAGACATAATTATTTGGAGGCGTATGATTCTTATTCCCCTAATATTATAAGTAAAAATGTTTGAGCAAAATAAAATAATTTGTAACAAATGAATTTTTAAATCATTTGGGTGCATGTGCATAATAAGATTCGAAACCAGTGGAAGGGACCTCCCCCGAAGGAGGTGTATGAGGATATATTGAATGTTAAATTTTGTTTTTCTTTAACATATTAGGTGGTATCCATTTATTTCTTATTGTTTTAATATTTAAATTGTATGATTCAGATCTATAGAGATACTGTTAAAAATGCCAGCCAACTTGGTCAGACTTATGTGGATGATGTATATATCATTTTTGAAAGGCAGGCAGGGTGGTTTTTGATGGATTCCAGAACTCATTAAATGCCTATTATTATGCTTGTGAGACTAGTTAAATTTTTTGCCTTAATAAGTGTTAAGTGAAGTTGTTCATGACTCCATGTCCATGTCCATGTCCAAAACATTCGGAGTACAGGAAACAGATTAAAAAGTAACCATAGACTTTCACAGAGCACGGCTACATACAGGTTTGTTTCCATCTTCAAAGATTCACAGAGCACGGTCCTAATAGCAAGAGCCGCTCCAATCCAAACACAAACAAATTACAATGGTCGACCTTGAAAAAAAGGCATCAACTGCGCTACAGTAGAGCGGGAAACTTAGAATGCAGTGCAAATTATAAAAAAATGACCCTCATGGTAGAGCATACCGGTGCTTCAAAGCATCAATAAGTTCCAAAGTTTCAATTGTTGAATACTAAGTTCATCTTCACAGAAAGCAACAAATTAAGCAGCCGAGCACTTGGTAAGTTTAGCACCAAAAACACAGTAAGTCCTTTAATTTTTATTCCTAGCTCCTTCTCTCAGGACCTGTGGAAAAAAAAGAAGACAATTAATGGAAATTCTTTCAATTTAATATAAAGGTTTGAGTGTCCTTGAACCCTCAACATCATCTGCTTTGTAGGAAGAAAAGAAGCAGATAATTAACTTTGGCAATTACAAGAATATTCTAACATACCACAAAAAAAAAAAAAAAAAAAAAAAAAACCCTGGATAGAAAAGATCCAAGGTAGTATCAAACTGGTATAAGCTTGAAATGTTGCACAGAGAAGAAAAATGTTACACCAACTAAAACAGTATACTGGATACTCTTTATGCTTGCAATGATTTTTGAAGCTAGCTAACTCTTAAGATAAGGCCAGATAAGTGTAACAACTGCTAATGGTCGCCTAGTTAGTTGGTTAAGGCTGTGGTGGTTTAACTTTCACGTTTTGAGTTCTATACCCACCAACGACATGCTCGCCTTTCAAAAAAAAAGTTTGTGTAACAATGAGCTTCTTTATTTGGGTCCCCAAAGTAAACCACTTAATTAATAATCTATGTCAATGCTTCTTCTATATGCATCTATATCTATATTATAATTTAGAGTGATATTTTACTATTTATTGCTAACTGGAAAAAGCCAAATAAAAAAGATTAGAGATAAAAAATAGTTAGGACTGAAAGTTGGAAAGTGTATTGAATTTGAGGGTTGAGATTCATTTTCCTATGTTAACATATTTGTAAATATAAGATATGTATAAGGGCAAAAATAATGAATTTTTTTTGAAGAAAGTTAGTGGAATGTACATGTGGCAGAGAGAGAAAATATTGTGTTTTTCTTTTAGCAAAATAAAAATTATCATAGCTATCTACATCGTTGTCGGATTTTGGTAAACTTAATATCATTGAAATGCATTTTTGAAGATATTTCCAACAAAATCAATGATCAATACAAGCGCCAAAATTTTAAAAAAATATATATTTTATAATTAAAAAAATGTATAATGTATTTCACGTCTTTAATATTGTTTTCAATATTTTTCAAATTACCGAGACAGACCGATCATATCAGAAAAAATAAATTGAGCATCTTAATGCATATGTAAACAAAAACCCTAAATTTCATATTTTGGCGAATTTAAAAAATTGGGGGAGAACTCATTCTCAGAGTTAAAAGTTTTTCCCCAACTAATTCAAATTTGACTAAGTTTAACTTTAAAATTTATAATATCGATTGAGAGCGAAAATAGGAATAGTGACTGAAGTGTTCAATATAAAATATATAGCAAAAATAATATTACGTGTGAAAATTAAAGATGTGGGCCTCATGATCGGGTGATAACCACAAATAAAGAAATTTCATACTTTCGTGACGATTCCTAATATCAAATATACATAACAAGGCGAGAAATTCCTAATATCAACTTACAAGAGTAGGGTTTGAGGCGATTCTAGGGTTTCCCTATGTTAGATCGATTTTCAATGAAAAACTACAAGCGTGAGCACCTAGGATGATGAACGACAACCAGGTTCTCTCCATCCTCTCCCGTGGAGACAACCTCAAAAATAAGGGAGGGACGACCCCAAGCCCTAAACCTACGTCTGCGACACCTAAACCTACGTTTGCGCCACCTAGTCCTAAATCTCGCTCAGCCCTAGATGATAACAATGGTGGCGAAAATACATCTGCATGGGCAGACGACAAGGATACATCGACCACTCAGAGCACGCAACTGCCTATAGGACGCAGGATGATGAATTGGGCATCTCTTTTCGCTCCAAGCAATAAAGCGGATACTAACCTACAATACACCCCACCTTCTGTAGTGGATGGCCACAGCCAGGTTCACATTAAACTTGCAGATCACGACAAGCAACTTCTCGAATGCGAGCGATACTTTATAGGCAATTTCGTAGGTAAACGATTGGCCTATGGCTTTGTTAAGGACAGACTCAAGCGACTCTGGGGATTGAAGGGTGACTTCGAGATGTCACTATATGGGAAGCGTGCTTTTGTCTTCCAGTTCATGAGCGAAGATGATAGGCTGACGGCTCTACAACATGGACCTGTCCACATCGCCAACCAACTCTTCATTGTGCGACCATGGCAACCTTACTTGGAAGAAAATGTTGAGGTACTCAACTCTGTTCCTGTTTGGGTTAATCTAAGGAAGGTACCCTTATTCCTTTGGAGTATCGCTGGACTCCAATCGATTGCAAGTGCTGTGGGGATTCCAATCATGCTTGATAAGGCAACCTCAAACAAAACTAGGCTTTCCTATGCTAGGATATGCGTAGAAATAGGCGTGACGAGTAAGTTCCCTAGCACCATTCCAGTGGTCATCGATGATGGACGAACAATCAACGTCGAGGTCGAATACCCCTGGAAACCTATTAAGTGCAATTAATGCATGGGGTTTGGTCATTCTATAGCTGCTTGTCCCCAAACTATTAAAGGGCAACCTAAGACTACACATGTGTGGAAGGCCAAAGCAGCACAAGGGCCTGCTACCACTGATGCTGATGATGGGTGGACTATACTGAAATCAAGACACACTTTCAAACCGAAGACTACTTCGGCAGAATAGCCACATACAAACCTTGCTCCAAATTTCCAGCAACAAGTGGAGCAAACTATCAATAACACCGTAGTTGCTATCATAGATGTACAAAGCCCAGCAGAACCCAAGGGGGTGACCATTGCTACTAGCAGGGCCGAGACCACAGGGGCCGCGAACAATGCCCAAAGCAAAGCGATTGTCCTACATGAGGCTGAACAAACAGGTACACGGGGTGAAGACCCCGCCCATGCCACTACGCAGATTGCTGCAAGAAGTACTCTAGTGACTAGTGTCATGCAAGGCCCATCTAGGAATCAACAACTTGATACTGCGGGACAACAAGTTCAAGAACTGCAGAGTACGAATCAGCAAATCGTTGACTTAGATGTTGTTGATACGACTACGGAAGCAGCAGCTCAAAGAGCAGCAGAGTTTGGTTGCTGTTGTTAAGGAGCAATACTTAAAAGAATTTAGGGATGATTGTAGGGATGCAGGTTACTCACCTAATGGGACTGAAACGGCGATTCAGGCTGCGGATTCAGACGCTGAAGTAGATGCAGAGCCAGGTCTGTCCACCTCCATATCTACCTTAGAGGAAAACCCAATGCAAGTAGTGGAGGTGCTTCGCACAATCGCTGGTATAAGAGGACTAGGGGAAGATCCCACAACGCTCATGGATTGCCTAACACCCCAAGACGTTAAGGGTCTACATTCAGCAATTGCAAAAATTGACAAGGATGCATTGGTCGCTGAAATTCAAACTTCACTTGAAGAGGAAGCAGCAAAGGTGGGGCAAAACACTTGTCACGCCCCGATTTTCGAGAAAAACGAAATCCTAAAATCCACGTAGGAAATTCCGTTTTCCCAAAACTCGGGACGTGAAATTCAATAACGACAGAAACATTTAGCAGCAAAGACAAAAAGTATAATTTAGAAAATAGGAACAAACTATAAATTTTAAGAAAACTCTAACCAGAAAATACTGATGTTGCTAGCCCCACTAGCGGAACTCCCGTAACGCTCCTCAAAAGTCTCTAAACCTGAAAAGCTAATCGGCTACATTCCCAAAGGAATGTACCCAAGAAGCAAAAGCTCACTTGGGTCAGCAATAAAGCTGGTGTGAGAAATCTTCATTCCAAAATCAATAAAATCGCACGTGATAAACATCAAGCGAAACACAAACAACAAACCATCACACCAATAGGTAGTTCCTCAATGAGGCAAAGGTGTGATGCAAGAAAACACAGTCCAAAGAATTTAGTTCCTCAACGAGGCAATCATTTCATCATCCGAATATGTAAATATGCATTTACCTGTACTTACCCTATAGGAGTTGACTATGGCAAGTCGGACCTGCAGAAATATTAGTGGACTTGCCATCCTGCATAAAAAAGAATTAGAAACAATGCAACGTCATTTATTCTTTTTATTTGAATTAAGTTCATCTTTTTAACGGATTGATCACTTAGACGATACCACATTCGCACCACCTCCGTGCCGAACATACATGCCCGTATGCCTCTCTCATATAAAGGAGGACTACTCCGTCATCCATGCCTAAGTGGGGACATCACATACAGGCATGCATCGCGGATACCCCTAACTATATGAGTACCAAAAGCCACCCTTGGACTATCAATGCGCATAAACTCACGTCACATTTTTGACGGATAAATATCAAAGCCTATTTTAGGCATACAAACTCACCACATTTCCGCAAGACTAACCCGAAGGTTATTTTAGTTTCTCTAGTAAGAAATGGGTGCTCCAACTCCGCAAGACGACCCGTAGGTCATTTAGTTTCTCTAGTAAGAGAGGGGAAATCATAATCAAAAGAGATGTGGTAGTTCTAAGTGATACAAGCCCAAGTGGTTTATATTTTCAGAAATCAAGGATTACCAATATCATTTATTTTTGATAATTCAATATTCTTCCACAATGACATTTTGTCATTCGTAAATTGGTTCACAATCTATTCACCCACATTTTTGGGGAAGACATAGCATATTCATTAATCATGCTATGTAACAATATGGCAATCAAGCCACTCCTTGATTCAAATATCCAAAATCTTTATAATGCATAAACAAGTCAACATGCATGATAATACCAATCTCCACATTAACCACAATGCATTAATATTCACCAACCATTCACATCTCAAGCATCACTATTAACTTAGAATATGGAAAACATAGTTATGAGCTACTAACTGTAGTTTAACCAAGCCAAACAAATCCATATCTAATAGCCTTTCTTAAACACTGATTTCGGTGTGAGCTAACTTAGCTTATAGTGCCTTAATAAGAAACGACATTCAATATACCCAAATACTCGACAAAATGTAGGAGATTGTCTCACATCATAATCAAGTCCTACTAAGAATTAATTGTACACTAGAAAACTAGCCACACTTTAGTAGTAGCCATTAGAAGATCTAACCACTTACCATGACCTTGCGACATGATGACAATGAACTATACTATTATATTGATCACAAATTAATAACAATAGTAAAATAGAATTTTAGCTTAAAAAACAACGTGTAATCCTCCTCTCTGTCCCACTCCTATTCTTGTACTAAAATTACTTGTTCACAAGCAAAACTTACAAAAGAGTGACAGGTCCTTGATTACGCAAGAACACTGCATTATGACTATTAGTCAAAGTTTATCCAATGACTAACAACAAATTTATGACCATCGATAGATTCATCAAGTATTGACTCATATCAAGGGCAACCCTTCGTAACCCATCACTAATACCAACACTCTATTCGATGTTGCACATTCCAAAACCATAAATACCCATCACAGAATTCAAACACAAGCCTTGCAAAGAAACACGAACCAAATGCACAAAGAAAACAAACCCATTCTCACAGGCAAAACCCCTTCTATTTTTTTTGTAAATTGGGGATATTCTATTTTCAAGAAACAACATGAACTAGCTACCCAATCAACCAATCAAACAATCCAACAACAGATTATCTAAAAAGTACTATTTAATATATACTCTACTCATCAAAAGACAACAAGTGGAACAAGAAAATAAGTAACACAACATTAGCAAACTGATAGAAAAGAAGGACTCAAAGTAGAAGAGAAAGAAATGAAGAAACTCACAGTAAAAGAGGAAAAATGAAGAAAACTCACCGAAATTGCAAATCGCAAAGGATTTCGCATCCAACGCTATCGTCCCATCAAAAGCATCACAACTCAACCCAACCTTAACAATCTCCGCGTGCACTTGGCGACCGAACCCCACACCCAAACACGGAATCACAGTCGCATAAGTGAACCCATCAGGCCGAGTTGAGCTACAACGCATTTAGCATACATGTCTATGAAGGCATTACCTAGTGCCACATTCCGTACAAGGCCATTCCAAATTTGCACAGGCAGCTATAACACTTGAATATGTGAAACAATTGGGGCTATGATGACCTTCTGAACTCAACTGCAGTACATGTCTACTAACGAATTCCCAACAGGAAGATTCGACTCCAATCCATGTTTAACAACAGTGGCATGTATTTGCTTGACATAAGCATGGGAACCAATTAAAGTACATGCTCTGATTGTAATTGAACAGCTAAATGGATTCAATTCCACTTCATCCTTCAACATTTGCGCGAACAAGTGAAGTGCAGCATACCCATCACCCCTATGAGTATAACTAGCAATCATCGTCGTCCATGAAACAACATCCTTTGCCCGAATTCTCCTAAAAAAACATACACGCATCATCCATGCTATCACTACAAATAGCATACATATCAATCAACGCATTCTCAACATACATCCCACCATCAAATTAGTCCCAACAAGCTGCTCTGTTACAATAAAGAACTGAGCTTGAAGGATTGATCTTCAGGCCTTCCTCATAAGCCGAGGACGCTTGAGCAAACTTTCCAAACTTGAAGAGATCATTTTCGTGAGCACAGGCCCTTGCCGCTAACTTCACATTGTTAAGCATTACAACGACTTCAACGTTTTGAGGATCAATTTGCCCAGCCTTCATTTCGCACCTCAACTCACAGAGTCGATCAACAGACCGATGAATCAGTTCGAGCATCAGTTGTTGCAATAGCTCCTTTTCCTTGGCAGCGACGAGCGTGGACAGATTGAGATTCTCCGCTCGGAGTTTCAGGTTCTCTTCGCGGAGAAGATTCACCTCTTCGAAGGTCTGTTCGAGACAAGCGAAGGTCTCTTTGTAGCGAATCGACAGGTCTTCATGCTTCGTGAGGATCATCTCGTGCAGGAGATCGAACCGATCGCTCGTCAATCATCTGCTGTGTAGACGTCGTTTCTTAGGGTTTCTTCACTCGGTTGAATGGGAGAAGGAAGGGAGAAAGAAAAGAAGAAGGAGAAAGAAAATACAAAATAGGGTTTTCTCTTTATGTAGTGTGGGTGGCTATTCGCCCCCACTAAAATTCTGAGAACACCCGCTCTTTAACTCACCAAATCAAACCCTAATTTTGAAATTCACAATCAATTTAATGTAACCCTATTTTATTTAATTAAAAAATAAAATAAATTTGTTTTATGAAATTGAGGGGTGTTACAACACTAGTCAAGAATGTGAGGTTACCA
Source organism: Berberis thunbergii (assembly GCA_003290165.1). Lineage (NCBI taxonomy): Eukaryota > Viridiplantae > Streptophyta > Magnoliopsida > Ranunculales > Berberidaceae > Berberis > Berberis thunbergii. The sequence goes on from QNQO01001514.1 coordinate 19,242, forward strand.
CAATCCAGTCTCCCACAGCATATGTTCCTTGAAGGTCCTCTCGAAGCAAAAAGACAAATCCTAAATTCAGGTAACTGATGATGATACTACAAGTAGAATGCAACTGCTTATTAGCACCTTGTATGGATGCTAGATTAGTGCTAGCATTCAATGTTTTTTTTATCATGATTCAATGTGACTCGTATCTTTACGACCACTTCTCATACATCCTAGGGCCCACGTTAGGTATACCTCACGTCATGAGAGTGATTAAAGGATTGATTGATACTTATGAGGAAGAAAAGTTATGGCAGGTCTATCATGCAACTACCTTAGTAGCATAACATTTTGCAGGGTTACACCTCAACTTGGAGACGGTGATTCTAGAACTAATTAGGTTCTTTGTTGAAGATTTGAAGCAAGTTTTTTTATCCTGTGGACGCTGTCACGAGTGAAAGTGTGAGTGATTGTAAACTTTATCATCATCTTTTTTCATTTCTAAGGTTCGGGGATCCTAAATAACCCCGCTCGCTTTCCAAAAAAAAAAAAAACAAGTCGAGAACTCGGCATCGTGCAATTCTATTGATCTTGTCAATTCATTTGGTGTATAAAGTTAATGGCCAAAAATACTAATGGGTCATTTCTCCAAAGTAATCCTATGAATAAAATATTAAACTAGATCTTGATATACAAATTCATCTCCAGAAAATACTTTAAAAACATTATTCTTCTTCAAAACATAAAAAAGAGGTTGGGGCTGTGAAAAGAAAATAAATCAAACAGAGAGAGAAGGAGAGGAAGAGAAGTGGAGGCAGAGCGGTTGTTGTTCTCATAGTAAACATTTTTTTTTAATCCATAACCCTCCCCACCTCATTCTGCTGGCTGAGTTCGAACCCGTGACGTTTGATTCCATACGCTATACCTCTACTAACTCAGCTAGTACACTTTTAATAGTAAACAAATAGAGGGTAAATAAAAGAAGAAAGGGAGAAACGGGGTTGTCAACGTCACTGAGAATAGTGGAAGAGAAGAAGGGGTGGGGCGGAATGGCGTCATCGATTGCAAGTTAGGCAAATCGATTTTTTTTTCTAAAGTCAGTGGGGGAAAGTGCCCCCACGTAAATCCGTCCCAGATTGTAGTATGTATTTTGGTTTGGTTTTCACTTTCAAATTAACCAACCTTGACTATATATACACAATTGAAGATTCCTCATTCATGTGTTGGTTATGGATCTATTTTATTAAACCTCTTGCATGCATGAGTTCCTTATTTTCCATGTGTACAATAGCAACCCAGACACTTTTTTTTAAATTTTTTTTATTTTGAAAAGCAAGCATGGTTTTAAGGACCCTTACCTTTATATTAATGAAGTAAAAGCAAATACAGAAACAATCTCTCACATGAGAGAGGATTCACCGTTACAAGCCTAAATAAGGTGATGTGATGACAGACAATCTAGCTAACCCATATCCCATTAATAATTGAATTGAGGCACTTGACATAATTATTTGGAGGCATATGATTCTTAAATCATTAGTAACAAATGAATTTTTAAATCATTTGGGTGTCTGTGCATAATAAGATTCGAAACCAGTGGAAGGGACCTTCTCCGAAGGTGTATGAGGATATATTGAATGTTAAATTTTGTTTTTCTTTAACATATTAGTTGGTTTTCATTTATTTCTTATTGTTTTAATATTTAAATTGTATGATTCAGATCTATAGAGATTTTGTTAAAAATGCCCGCCAACTTAGTCAGACTTATGTGGATGATGTATATATCATTTTTGAAAGGCAGGCAGGGTGGTTTTTGATGGATTCCAGAACTAATTAAATGCCTATTATTATGCTTGTGGGACTAGTTAAAATATTTGCCTTAATAAGTGTTAAGTGAAGTTGTTCATGACTCCATGTCCAAACATTCGGAGTACAGGAAACAGATTAAAAAGTAACCATAGACTTTCACAGAGCACGGCTACATACAGGTTTGTTTCCATCTTCAAAGATTCACAGAGCACGGTCCTAACAGCAAGAGCTGCTCCAATCCAAACACAAACAAATTACAATGGTCGACCTTGAATAAAAAGGCATCAACCGCGCTACAGTAGAGCTGGAAACTTAGAAAAATGACCCTCATGGTAGAGCATACCAGTGTTTCAAAGCATCAATAACTTACAAAGTTTCAATTGTTGAATACTAAGTTCATCTTCACAGAAAGCAACAAATTAAGCAGCCGAGCACTTGGTAAGGTTAGCACCAAAAACACAGTAAGTCCTTTAATTTTTATTCCTAGCTCCTTCTCTGAGGACCCGTGGAAAAAAGAAGAAGACAATTAATGGAAATTCTTTCAATTTAATATAAAGGTTTGAGTGTCCTTAAACCCTCAACATCATCTGCTTTGTAGGAAGAAAAGAAGCAGATAATTAACTTTGGCAATTAAGAATAACCTCAAGAATATTCTAACATACCACAAAAAAAAAAAAAAAAAAATCCCTGGATAGAGATGATCCAAGGTAGTATCAAACTGGTATAAGCTTGAAATGTTGCACAGAGAAGAAAAATGTTGCACCAACTGAAACAGTATACTGGATACTCTTTATATTTGCAATTATTTGTGAAGCTAGCTAACTCTTAAGATAAGGCCAGATATACCCTACAGGTATGAGTGTAACAACTGATAATGGTAGCTTAGTTAGCTGGTTAAGGTTGTGGTGGTTTAATTTCCATGTCTTGAGTTTTATACCCACCAACGAAAAAAAAAAAGGTATGTGTAACAATGAGTTTCTTTATTTGGGTCCCCAAAGTAAATCACTTAATTAATAATCTATGTCAATGTTTCTTCTATTCGCATCTATATCTATATTATAATTTAAAGTGATATTTTACTATTTATTTCTAACTGGGACAAAGTCAAATAAAAAGATTAGAGATAAAAAATGGTTAGGATTGAAAGTTGGAAAATGTATTGAATTTGATGGTTAAGATTCATTTCCTATGATGACATATTTTGTAATATAAGATATGTATAAGAGCAAAAATAATGAAAAACTTTTGAAGAAAGTTAGTGGAATGTACATGTGGCCGAGAGAGAAAATATTGTGTTTTTCTTTTAGCAAAATGAAAATTATCATAGCTATCTACATCATTGTCAGATTTTGGTAAACTTGGTATCGTTGAAATGTGTTTTTGAAGATATTTTCAACAAAATTAATGATCAATACAAGCGCCAAAATTTTAAAAATATATATTTTATAATTAAAAAATGTATAATGTATTTCACGTCTTTAATATTTTTTTTCAATATTTTTCAAAGTACCGAGACAGATCGATCATATCAGAAAAAATAAATCGAGCATCTTAATGCATATTTAAACAAAAACCCTAAATTTCATATTTTGGCGAATTTAAAAAATTGGGAGAGAACTCATTCTCAGAGTTAAAAGCTTTTCCCCAACTAATTCAAATTTGACTAAATTTAAATTTAAAATTTATAATATTAATTGAGAGCGAAAATAGGAATAGTGACTGAAGTGTTCAATATAAAATATATAGCAAAAACAATATTATGTGTGAAAATTAAAGACGGGCTTCATGATCGGGTGATAACCCCAAATAAAGAAATTTCATACTTTCGTCCAATGTCCTTTGCCACCATGAGATTTAACCTAACTCGAAAAAAATAATTAAGATGAAAGTGCACTGAAGATTCCTTGAGGCTCATTATTGAGTCTTAAACCACTAATATTGTCACATATTTATGTCCCTACCACTAAGAGAAAGTTTCTTTTAAAAATAATTAAAAGATGCCACATTCTACATAGAATAAGTAAAAAAAATGTATAAAAGTTTAGCACACAGGAGTTTTGCACATGGGTCCAATAATACTTGAAAAAAAAATAAAAATAAAAAATCTATATTACATGTCTTAGAACTGATGGATGTATAAAGAAGGGAAGGTGAAGTTGAATTCAAAGTACTTCCATCAGCCTCCAGCTTCAGCTCCAAACCTCAGAAAAAAAAAAAAAAAAAAAAAAAAAAAAAAAAAAAAAGAAGTTTATGATGATGAATCTCTCAGTTCCCTCCCTCCGATCCCTACTTCCATCAGTCACCAAATGGAGCTCCAGATCTCAAAAACTAATGAAACCAGATCGACATAATCCTTTTATCTCCAAAAACAAAATTGTTAGTAGATTAGGTTCTCATGCCATGTTACCTTCGGATCTACTTATCCAAAACAAGTCCAGTATTTTATTTCCTGCTGCAATTCATAATTCCTCTAGGGATGTGGGTGTCAAAGACCTACAACAACAACAAGAAGAAGATGCAAAAGAAGAACAAAGAAGAAACATGATGATTGAAGAGAGTTTATTAGCAGCAGGTCTTCGAAGGGAGCTCATGCCAAAGCATGTGGGAATACTGCCTGATGGGAACATGAGGTGGGCAAAGAAGCATAATTTGCCACTATCTGATGTTCATTCAAGAACACCCATGCTCGTAGACATTTGTCATCAGTGTATTCAATTGGGAATTCCGGTTCTTACGTCTTTCTTATTCAACACCCAAAATTTTAGTCGACCTAAGGTACATAATTAAGCAGTATTATCTTTTATATTCATATACGTGATATAGTATTAAATTAAATTGAATTTTTATTTTTGCAGATGGAGGTTGATTACATAATGTATAACTATGAAAAATGCATCAGATTGCAGCTAGATAATTTCATGAAGTAAGTATGATCTCCATCTCTTCGAAGCTTTTAAAAAAAAAAAAAATTTATTATTGCAGTGTGATTTCACAAAACTTAGTCTCATTTTTATTATTTGTTTGTTTTAACAGAGAAGACATCAAAGTATCTTTCATTGGGGATATCCCAAGACTGCCAATACCTTTCCAGCAAATGATAACAGAAGTTGAGGAGGTCACCGGGAAGAACACAAGGCTACATGTGATATATGGAATGGGTTATGGGGGGCATTACGACATAACGCAAGCATGCCAAACCATTGCCCAGAAAGCTAGAGATGGTTTGATCCAACCAGAGCAAATCAATGATTCTCTCGTTGAACAACATCTCAAAACAAACATCATTGAGTTTCCTTGCCCAGATCTAGTTATTCGCGCGGGTGGTGACTTTACATTGAGCAACTTCATGTTGTGGCAGACGGCCTACACTGAGTTTGTCTTTGTAAAAACTCTTTGGCCTGAATTTGGAGAAACCGAATTCATAGAAGCTTTACGAACTTTTCAAGGAAGGTCGAGAACCCTTGGTCTACGGGCTCCACAAAAATAGAAACATATATCAACTGCTAATGAAATATGATCAATTTGATGTCATCGGCTGAAGCCAACAATTCATTTCTGTAAATTGTTGAAAACTAATCACTCATGAGATGTTGTAGATGTACAAGGGAATGGTAAAAGAAAAAGTCCTTCCCCATGGCATAATGCACCAGGATGTAATAAATTTAATTATTTTTCATATATGTATAAAATCCGATAATCAACGAAATTGGGATTCGAATAAGCATATATGGATTCTATTAAAAAAAATTGTTTTCACGATTGAAAATCAATGTATTTTGATTAGTATATATAGCACTTGTAGTCTACTCTAAAAAAAATTTGTTTCTATTACGTGGTGGCTCTAAGCTAAAGATATGGTGCTAATGACATCGCAACTTAGGGTTCTCCCTCCCACCCTGCTAAAACCTGAATCATCTCCTTCTCGAGTCTCCAATCAATCCATTTTCCCACCAACCTGAACCCACCCATATCTGTTCTTATGTGGACTTAGATATATTCCACTTACCTATCCCAAGGGCTTTTGTGTCATTCTGTCATATTTTATATTTTAATATTATATTTTGTTTGTTTTATATTGATGATTTATCTTAAAAGAGTTCCATGTCTAGTGATCCGTATCAAATCATCAAGGAGGCCCGACATAGACTTTGTTTATTTCAACAAACCGTGTTGACGGACAGAACAAAAAATCTGAGATTAGATTTTGATTCTGGTTATATACAGAGGGCGACCTCACAACAACAAGAAGATGCCAATTTGTGCCTCGAGAAAGGAGTTTCTATGTATAGTTTATTGGGCTTGATCGTAACAACTTTTTGTTCCACCGATATTTTGTAATGTTTAACTGTTGCATCAATGTAAAATATCTAACACCAACTTTTTCTATATGTAATGAAATGCTATACATATATATACCTCTCCAATGCCAGATGAGGCCCCAGTGATAATGAACAAGAGTGCGAAGAAGGTTGCAGGTGGAGCAACTATGTTCATCACATCCATGGCTGGTTGCTAAATTGACTTGTTGTTTTCTCAATCCAGATTTCAGCAATAACAAAAGATATATCTAGATGAAAAGGCTTTGAAATAGGTGTGGAGGAAGCTTTTAGATTATATACACACAGAGGAGATGAAGATGAAGAATGTGACGACCTTTAGCTATCTCAACTTTTATAATATCAAACTGCCCTGACGTGAACTATCAATCCTTTTATTGTACAAAATGTTGTTGGTTTGCCCGTTCGAAGCCGATCCTTGAGATACCTGCCTTAATAGGTCTTACAGATATTGGGAATGGTTGAAAGACGTGTGGATTTAGTTGGCTGTAATAATTTGAGTCCGTTTGTCGAACTGTGCTAGTTGGGCTTGATGCTGCTTGGGTCGGATCAATGTTAGAATGACGCTTGGGCCTGCTATTCCTTAAGATCATTATGGCATGTGTATGCTATAGAAGAGAGGACGTTTCGGTATATCATCAGCTATCCCCCGAGTTACTGAGTCATCGAATCGGTTCACTAAGTCACTTTTCGAAAAGATACGCCGCTCATGATGATTGAGTCTGATCCGTTACTTGAGCGGCGCACTCCATTAATTAGGCGTGCGTTGGTTCAACGGAGAATTGCGAAAAATCAATCCTTATTTAGATCTCGCTTTCTGCAAAGATTGACTATTCCATTTCATTGTTTTTAGAAACTTCTCTCCATTAACTTTTTAATTGAAAGCTGATTCACTTTTTTCATGGCTTGCCAAAATCACCTTGACGACGAGCTTCTTGCCAAGGGACTCCAATTCTTTGAAGATAGGTCAGCCTCCGAATCGAGTCTGGTTGAAATTCAAAAACATATGGGGTGCCTGAAGACCTGCCACTTTACACCTTGAGCGATGATCAAACGCCAATGTTTCCTTTGAAAGGATTTGTCTTTTGCATCGTGGCATGCTTAAAATTGGTGTCTGTTTTACCGTTCTCGACGAGATCTAGGGTTTTCTGGAGTTCCTTGGTATTCCTCTTGCCCAGTTGGTATCGAATGGGTACAAGATTATTCTTTTATATTGATCAGGGCAAATGACGCTGGTGTCCACATGATTCCGATGGTGATTCAGTTACTGACTTCTCCTCGTTGAAACGATGACGCCATGTGTAAGATGAACTCACCAACTTGCTTCGGAAAATTGTTGGATGACTTCAAGTTCTGGCAAAATTTTTGCTTCCTGGCTACTTCAGATTCGAAGTATTTTGAGTTCAATTGTCGTCTGCTCGAGTGAGAGTTCAGGCCACTTCGTAAGTATAATTTCGTCATTTTATTGTATGCTGAGCATTGTGTTTGTTCTTTGCAGGGAGGTTCCCCACTACTCCTCTTTCCTAGGAGGAGGAAGCTGCTATGAAGGAATTCTGTGACATGCCTTAGATGAGTGTGGAGGATGTTATCTGCCTTTCCAATTTTAGTCGAATTAGGTTATGGGCACATTGGCATGTGGCTTCTACTCTTTCAGAGTTTCGAAAGTTAAGTCTGAAAGTGAAGCTCCTTCCAAGAAGAGGAAGGCCTCTAAAGTTAAGGCTCACAGTTTGTCAGACACAGAAGGGCTTTCTGAGATGCATGTTTATTTCAAAGACTTGAAGAGGTCTCGCATTGGGGCCGAGTCTGTTTCCAAACGATCCGTTCCATTGAGGGACGAAAGTGATTATCACTTGTCCACAAAGGCAAATGTTGTAGCATCTGATTTGGAGAAGGACCACCTGCGGCTAGCAGGTGTTGATGATGCGTCAAAGCTGAGTACTGAGCAGGCTGAAGCTTTGAATAAGAAGCTGATGCTGGCTGCTGTGAAAACTTCTACTAATGCTGACCGATCCAGACTTGTTCTGCCTGAAGGTCTTGATAAAGATTTGTCTGTGGTTTCCGAGGTCAATCGTTCTGCTGATGGATCGTTTGACAGTGAGCATTGTAGCGTGGACAATCATTCTTATAACCCACATTGCCTTCCATCTCGCTCTAGGCCATATATCAAGATAATAGAGGGTCCGATAGACAGTTCGCCTCCTTCTCTCCCTTCAGATTCTACTGAGTTGGATCGTAATAAAGGGCTGATTGCTGGTACAAAGGAAAGGTGGTAGCTGAAGGCCTAGGTGCGGTGAAGACTGCAAAGGGCGCTGCTAGTGTAATTTCGCATCGGAAGAGCTTCATCAGGATGCGTGGATGAGTCAGTTTGCTTCGGATGTAGTCAAAATGAGCAAATAAGCTTGGCACCAGGAGGTTGATATTTATTGGTTATGCTTTGAAGAAGCATATCAGCAGACGTTATAGTTGGCTAGCGAACTGTGGTTCAAAGTTCGATGAGAATGCGCTGGATGAGCGTATGGATAAGGGACTGAAACATCTTATGCTGGGAATGTCGAATTTGAGCCAAGTGGACGTTGTGAGAGGGCAAACACCATGGAGCGCGTCTTATCAAATATGCAGAAGTTGTATTCTGATGCACTCTTTGAAATTGAATTGCTGAGAAAACAGATTGAAGATATGAGGCTGAAACAACCAACCATTGATGGGGAGACCCAAAGGGTTCGTTTGGAAGCCCTTGAGTCTGATTTAGCAGAGGCGGTGTTCGCAAGGGACAAATCCAGAGAAGAGTTGGACCTGGTCCGCCATGATTTAGAAGTTGTGTAGGAAGCTGCGGCTAAGATGCGCTCTGAATTGCAGTTTCTTGCTGAGGAGATTACCGGGAAAGAATCTGAGTGGGTTGTCCAGAGACAACAGTTAGAGACCGATGTGAAATTCAACGCTCGGGAAGCAAGGAAAGCCGGGGGGATCAGATTTTCCTGGAGTAGAATGAACTTAGTGCAGTTAAAAGTAGTCTGATTACTAAGTAGTCTCCGATTGATGCACTGATAGGCAAGTTGGAGCTGCTGGAGTGTGAGCTTCCTTAAATAAGGCGTGCGAGGAAGGGCTTTTTCAAGGTGCAAGACACGTTTGAATTTTGCCGGATCGTGCATGGGAGGCTAGAACTGTTGGCGTTGATAAAAGAAGAACACCCAGACTGGGACCTTTCTTATTACAAGAAAGTGTCGTTTGCAGACTTCGGAGTGATCTCTCAGCTGTCAGAGGAAGAGGGCGAACCGGATCATGAAGTTCAAGCTGAGGCACGCACAGATGCAACTCCTTCCTTTTTTTCATGTTAAGCATAGTTCCCCTGTAATTGTACCTCCTCCTGATGAGGAGTAAATTTTGTACATCTGTACATTTTGTTTCAACTGTACGTTAATGAAAACATGTTATTTTCGAGTACAATTTGTACCCGTGTTGTATTTTGTCCCTATGTTACATGTTTTCGATTTCGTCTTGTCATTTTATTTTGACACAGGTCCTGTTGGGTTAGCAGGGAACCGAATGGTTTGTGTGTTGTTGAGAGCTCGATCGTTTATCCTGTGTGTAATTCTGACTTGTATTTCCGTGAGATTTCAGAGTTTCTATCGTGTGGTTATGTCCAATAGTAAACATTCTGCGGGTGGTTTGGCAGCGAGTTACTCCACCCGCGCTGCAACTCATCGTTGAGGAAAGCCGTTGGAGGCTCAAGTTATATATTTGACCGTCGATTGCTATCGTTGGCATGAGTGAACTGTTGTAGTTGAGCACATGCGTTGTCGTCTGTAGTTGAGCAAGAGCGCTTGGCCCAAGTCAAGTTTTGTAAGCTCGGGCTAGTCTCCCATGTAGCATTCGTCCGTGCTTAGCAGATTAGTTTTCGAGTCGGCTCAAGTGGCCATTGCTGATGACGGGATGTCAGCCTATGTGGGCGTGAAGACGTTGTTTGAGTTGTAATCAGATTCAGCAACCACTGTTCCGAGAAAGTGCGGTGGTCTAGTGGCGAGCCATTGATATCAATCGGAGTTGACTTGGTTCCCATATTCTAAACCATCTACACCCGCGTGAAGCGGGCTACAGATTTGGGATGAAAAGATTCAGCGACCATGGTCTGTAGAAGAGCTGCTGTCCCATGGCGAGCTGTCGACATCAGTCAAAGTTGATTAGGCTCTCACCTTCCAAACTATCTACACCCGCACGGAGTGGGCTACAGGTTTGGGATGAGAAAATTTGGCGGTGGTCTATAGAAGATCAATGGTCACGTGGCAAACCGTCGGCATCAGTCGGAACTAACTAGGCTCCCACCTTCAAAATCATCTACACCAGTGCGCATTGAGCTACAGATTTGGGAGTTTGATATTCGATGACCATGGTTTATAGGAGAGCAGTGGTCCTGTGGCAAGTTGTCGACATCAGTTGGAACTGATTAGGCTCCCACCTTCCAAACCATCTACACCTGGGCGGAGCGAGGTACAGGTTTGGGAGTTGGAAATTCGGCGACCATGGACTGTAGAAGAGCAGTGGTCCCGTGGCAAACCGCCGACATCAGTTGGAACTGACTAGGCTCCCACCTTCCAAACCATCTACACCCACGTGGACCTAATTACAGGTTTGGGAGCTGACCAGAAGCTGTCATCGTTAATCATCACTAACTAGGCTTACCTGATCGGGTTTCGGCAACCGTCATCTGCGTAGCGGGCAACAATCCTTGGCGAGTCATCATCATCAGGCGTCTAGACTCCCACTTTCTAAGCCATCGACATTCACGTGCAGTGAACTAGGCATCAGATGAGCCAGAAGTCGCCGTCTTTAGTCGAAACCGACTAAGCTTACCTGGCTAGGTTGGGGCTTCTCCTGTTATGGGCGTGCGAGCCTACTTTCGAAGTCGAATTGCAGTGTGCGGATTAGTTTTCATTAATTTCATTGAAAGTTTTTTTAAATGTATCTTAAATCAAATACTGATATGTAGGTGTGCTCTGTGTGTCAAGAGTGACTATGGCCTCTACTACTTGCGTCAGCGCACGTGGTAGAATGTCGCTCGAATAGTGGGCCAAACCAGTGGGCCCATATAAGAAAACTAGATTCTGTTGTAGGATCATGGTGCCATGCGTACGACATAGATTCGAGATGACAAAGTATCGATTACCCCCCCCCCCAATTAATGGGGTTGTGTGCAGCATCATTAATTGATTGAACGTGGACCTGTGCGGTTTCCTTGGGAACCGTATCCTCCTCGTTTTCCAAACGATAATCAATGCTGATATTTAATGCTGACGCGCCTGTTTGGTGAGCCACTACGTCTATATAATGGTGTTTCTTCACCGTTGTAGGCATCATCTTCTACAGAGTGCACTCTTCATATGCTCTTACTCAAAGGATATGCTTTGGGCTTTCCAAAAGCTGAAGGAAGATATCCTCCATTGGAGTCTTTGAATGTTCTGACATTTGCACCAATGAGTTTTGATAAGACTTGTTATTATGCGTGGTCACCTGCTCTGGGTCATCGCCAGATTGGTTCGTTGAAACCTTGCAAATTCTTCTCGTATTTTGAATAGTAGTTACTGACTTCCTCTCAAGGGACGAGTCTATCTTTTATTCGTCGGTGCTTTGGTGGTCTCTCGCCATCCTGTCTGTTGGGAGACATTCGCTATTGCTAGTTTATGGTTGGTCGGAGCGTTGGCAGATGCGGCTTTGCTTCCGGGAATGGTATTTCTGTGTCACCCCAAGTATCACACATGGGAGAAGTGTCCCTGCTTGGCAACATTGTGAGACCTCAAATGTCTTGTCGCTCGTGGATACCCATGTTTATCCCTTCAATTTCCTTTGGGAGGCTGGATGCCAAAGCAAAAATGTCTACAGCTCATCGAGAGGATCACGTCGTCATTTGTGGACCGTTCTTTCAGGGTGATTCGACATAGCATTTGATTGATCACGCTCTTCATCTTCTTCGGAGAAATCGCAGAGCAGAACTCTTTGCCCCCACTATAGTTTACCCTGGGTACCTTTGCTGTTACTTACGAGTCTTCTTCTGAAGTCTGACTGTTTAACCGAATCTTTACTATACATCACATGTAATATCTTTCCAGTAATCAATAGAGTGTATTTGTGTAATTCTCTTTTATTTCTCAAATGAGTGCAAATCACATAAGTTCCTAAGAATTAAAACTCTAACTTGACTACTGAAAGAAAGCTAAACAACTGGATAGATTAACTATTGGCAGAGAGAGAATGATCCGGCCTTGAAGTAAATTTGCATGGTCCATGCTTAGGTTGTAAGTACCTTCGGTAAATTGCCAAATTTTGCCAATGCCGTTGAGGCTACTGAAGAGTAAACCTTGCGAGGGAGGGTCCTTCCGTACCTACTGAAAATTGTGGGATTGTGCTCCCGTTTGCAATGATCTCTTTGCTAGGCCTGACGTCCTGTCAGGCTAAAGGGCAGACCGCCCCTGTAATGTTAAGTTGTCATTCGATGCTAAGTTGAACCATTGCTGCTGGGTCTTTGTCCCCATCTAGGAGGAACAACTTCTCCCCATTTTCTGAGTCTAGCTTCTGTTCAACTTGTCTAGTGGATTCCAGCTGAATCTGAGAACATTCTATCTACTTTAGCGTAGCGTAGTGGCAGCCCCCATGTCGTTGGTTGGTCCCCGCGAATTGTCCCCTCTGAGTGGTTGGCGGTATACTCGACGCACTGATAAAAGGTGGAGACTATTTCTTCCATCTGATGAAGTCAGGGCATCCCCAGGATGAAGTTATAGGTAGACAATGCATCTACCACCATGAAGTCCTGGAACACGACCTTCCTCAGTTGTGGCTCTTCTGCCACCATCGCTAGCTTTATCTTTCCAATCTGAAAGCATTTTTCTCCACTAAACCCAATCAGGGGGTAGTGAGAAGGCATTAAGTTTTCCTCCTTGAGGTCCGTGGTGCAGAATGCGTTGTAGAATAAGATTGAAAGAGCTTCCCGTATCCCCAGGGCATTTTTACCTCACACCTTGTAATTAATATAGACCGAAATGATAAGAGCATTATTGTGCGGTGCACAGACGCCTTCGAGGTCCTTATCTGTGAAAGACAAGGTCAAGATGGGGTTTGCACTCGCGATTAATACACACATCTATCCTCGCTGGTGGGTTGTGTTCGCATTTCAAGGAGTGTCCACTTTCGGGACTTGTTAGACTGTTCTTTTTCTGATCCGACTCTGTGAAGGACATATATAATGCCCGAAGCTTCCTTCTCGACTTCTTTGACCGCCTTTCCCCTTTCCTTGGTTCGATCTTGCCTTTTTTGTGAACCCAGGAACTCTTTCAGCTTGCCTTTTCGAATCCAGTACTCGATTTTGAACTTTAGACTCTTATAGTCGTTGGTTTCACGGACACCCTCATTGTGGTATGAGTAATACTTGTTGTTGTCATGTTTGGAGGGGTCACCAAGCTACTTCGGAAGCCATTTTAGATCCTCCAAATTCTTCATGGAATTAAGGATGTCTGACAAGCTAGAGTTGAGGGGGTCATGGTTTTGGATTTGACATAATGGGAAGATTTTTCTAACCTGGGCGACTAGAGTTCGACTTGTTGTCTTTGCGCTTTCGCTTATTTCTATCTTCGTATTCTCGCCTATTTATCTCATTTCTATCTCTAGAAGCATAGGGATTCTTCTCTATTTCAATTTCCTTATTTGTTGTTTTTATTTGCTCCAAGGTGATGTACCTCTGGCATTTTTCAAGAGTTCTGCAATATCCAATGAGGGTTCCAAGGTGAGGAAGTCGTAAAACTTTCATTCTCTTGGACCTGTAGTAAAAGTCGTAATGGTGGTATATATCGTTGCTACAACCGTCAATGAGCATCAACTCATCATTGAAATGCGTGACATATTTTCTTAGCATTTCAAATGACTTTTGTCTCATGGAGAGTATTTAGTGCAGGCCTTTTCTGATCCACTAGCTACCGACAAAGCGTGTCAGGAATTCTTTGGCCAGTGTTAGCATGTTAGGAATTCTTTGGCCAGTGTCTCAAATGAGTCGATTGACTTTGGCGGGAGGATATGAAACCATGTCAGCGCTGACTTCTTCAGGCTGGTAAGGAACGTTCTGCACATCACCGATTCAGAACCTTCTTTGAGCGCCATTACATACTGATAGTGATGCAAGTGATCGAACTAATCACCAGTCCCATCATAGAACTCAAGTTTCGGATGGCTAAACTTCTTTGGCAGAGCCTCGTTCATGATGCAGTCCATGAATGGGGGAACATAAAGGCGGCAAAACACATTTGGGTCGTGAGCTCCTCGGCGGAGATGGTTTTATGTGGAGGGCCTACCTGCCCTGAAAGTTGGATATCCGTTGATCGCGCCGCTACCTCTATTCTAGTGAGAACTATTAGAGGCTTGACACTCTTATGTCTGCTATTTGTTATCATTTGGAGATTGAGAACTATGTTGCTCCTGATCTACATCAGCGGGTGGATGGTTATGCTGAGTGAGAATCTCCACTACTTTAGCAATCCGATGTATCTGTAATGATAGCAAATCTATCCTGCGTCGCTGCTAGTAGCGCGGGGGTGTGAGTCTACTGCCTGTGTGTCGTCGGCACCGGTGGTATAGCACCAGTCTGAACGTTTGACGTGTCTCCCTAGTCTCCATTGTTGCGGGATTTGGTGGTCACCATCTTAATATTGAACTCTAAATAGAGATGATGTAGTTGATTTTTGATCTCTGCTTGACCTTAGTCTGCTGTGCGGAGCTACACAAGGAACGCATGTGAGCCACAGACCACCATTGTGGTGGCCGATGGCACTCCGATGTTAAAATCAGACAAGGGTCTGAGGATGACTTAATGCTGTAAACAAGGAATTTGTAGCGTACCTTTGTTCACCAACCTCATCTCTTATTTATAGTGCTGGAGTCTTGGTTTGACCAGGTCATCGGTGATGAGTTTAGGGAATGAGATCTTCTTGAGATCATTTCTAATTGGGAGTCGTCTTGAGGAGGGAAGTTTCCCTGTTAGATCTGTGCTTCTAGATACGAGGGAGTTAGTTCCCAATTGGAGTGTTGTCCATAGATGGAAGTTTTCATGTACGATGTATTCTCCGATATTTGCTTCCTAGTTGGAGATAAAATGTTGCTGGCTTGTCCATTCGAAACGGATCCCCGAGATACTTGCCTTAATAGGTCTTATGGGTATTGGGGGATGGCTGTGAGATGTGTGGGCTTAGCAGGTTGTAATAATTTGGGTCCATCTGGCAGATTGCAATACGTGGGCTTGATGCCATTTTGGCCAGATCTATGTTAGACTGATGCTTGGAGTTGTTATTCTTTTAGATCATCATGACACGTGTACGGTGTAGAAGGGAGGACGTTTCAATGTATCATTAGTATGTGTTAAGGTTAGAGATGGAGTTAGATCGATACTTTCAACGCTAGTAACTGGGTATGGCACCCCATTAGCATTAGCCACAATTGTGCAATTAGGTAGACTATAATCTCGAAGTTGAGAAGCATCGAAATTCATATGATCAGTAGCTCTAGAATCAATAATCCAATCATGATCCCTTTTTGAATTAGTAGATAATACAACGGGTGCAACAACCTCTTGGTCGATTTCATCAGACATAGTGTAGGTCATAGACAACAGCACAACAACAATAACAAGTCAGCACGAAAACAAATCAATAATGCACCAATAAATCAACAAATCAGCAAGGTAAAGATAGAACATGGCAAGGCAAGGGTAGAACAAGAGCAAATACAACAAAAACAAGGATGGCAGTAGAAGCATGATCCTAGGATCATTACTCTATACCATATTAAATAAAACAATTTTAAATAATTCAGAGTTAATTTTATTCATCTCATAAGGAGGTATTTATAGGGATACAATACAATCCTAACTAGGAACGTAAAATAAAAACAATCCCGATTAATCAGGTATTCTTATTTATACAATTAATATAATTTGAACTCTATATACATATACACTGCACACATGTCATGATGATCTCAAAAAATAACAGGCCCAAGCCTCAGCCCAACACTGATCCGCCTCAAGCGGTTCCAAGTTCACACGATGCAGTCTGCCAGACAGACCCACATGTAGCTTGCTAAGCCCACTATAGCTTTCTAAGCCCACATGTCTCAAAGTTATCCCCAAAACCCGTAAGCCCTATTAAGGCAAGTATTTCAGAGATCAACCTCAGACAGGCAAGACATCAACACTTTGCATTCAACTAGGAAGCAAATACCAAAGTATACGTCGCACATGAAAACTTTTAACTATGGACAACACTCTGATTGAGAATTATCTCCCGCGTATCTACAATCACAAGTGTAAAGGGAAACCTCCCATCACAACACAACTCCTAATTAGAGAAGGATCTCAACAAAGATTTTCTTCCCTAAACTACGCCACCGATGATCTGGTCAAACCAAGACTTCTGCATTATAAATAAGACACGAGGTTGGTAAGCTAAGTTACGCTACAAATTTCCTATTTACAACATTATGCCTTCCTCAGATCCCTGTCTTACTTTAGCATCGGAGTGCCATCGGCCACCACAACGGTGGTCCGTGCACACATGTGTTCCTTATGCAGGTCATCAAGTCAGTTTCAAGTAGAGAACGAAAATCAACTACATCAGTTTGGCACTGTCTGTGGGGAGCGACAGAGTTCCTAGCAAAACAATAACATCATCTCTCTTCAAAGTTCTAGAAGATGGTGACCATCAGATCCCGTAATAATGAAGACTAGGGGGACATGTCAAACACTCATACTGGTGTTATACCACCGCTTTCAGCGGCGTCGGCAACACACGGGAAACATGCTCACACCCCTGCACTAGCAGTAGCAGTGACGGGCCCCAGGATAGATCTGTTATCATTACATATACATCAAGTCTTCACCTCTCCCCTCTTCATATCTTTCTTTTTCTTATTTCTTCTTCTTCTTCTTCTCCATCAAACACCATCACCACCGTCAGCTGGCGGTGGCAGACGAGGTGGTGTTGTTGCTTTTGTGAAGAGAGAAGAAAATGTGAGGGTGATGGTGTCATTCAACGAAAATGATGGTGTCATTTAATAATGCTTTAATATAATTAATAATTCAAACACGATTCGTACTAACAATATTTGTATTTACAATATGACTTTTGAAGGTACCAATAACCATCATTCAAATAATAAGTTCATTTAGCTCTTGACTAAGTTTCTAATTATTTTCAATTCTAGTAATTCATACGGACATGTTTAAGAGAGTGTTTGTTTTTGCTTCTGAATAGAGTTAGAAGTCTTAATAAGAAGTGAGACACCTAAACAAGGGTGCTTGTTTTTATTTCTTATCAGAAGTTGAACTTCTTATTGGAGTAAACAAGGTGGTGTCTCAGTCAGGTGTGCCAATGCACAAATCCGAGGAAACGCAGTCTCAAACCGCACAGAATGGGTTGTCTCAGCAAGCAAACAGCACCGAAACAGGGGAGTTTCGGACTCTGCCTGCGACC
The DNA here is from genome assembly GCA_003290165.1 of Berberis thunbergii. Taxonomy (NCBI): domain Eukaryota; kingdom Viridiplantae; phylum Streptophyta; class Magnoliopsida; order Ranunculales; family Berberidaceae; genus Berberis; species Berberis thunbergii. Next base: position 36,865 of record QNQO01001514.1, read on the forward strand.
TATTTCGGTACAGCAGAGACGGTTCCAGGAACTACAGCAGCTGGAATTCTTTCTCCCGTTCGCGAAACAGATCATTCTCCTCGAAATGGTTCGATTAAGAAGCCGTCTAGTGCTGCTGTTACACAGGAATAACGGGCTGAACCAACTGCTGCGATCCAGACAGTAGGTGCTGAAACAGATTAGCAGGCAGTAATTGGGTTTTGGATGATTGCGCGCTGCCGGCTGACATTAGCAAATTGATTAAGGTGGGCGTTTCTTTGTGGAAAAAGAAGAAAAAAATGAATGTCAATACACTTGAAAGCGCCACAGATAGTGATGAGGCGGCGTCGGACTCGGATATGGGGCCGGGCACACTAGCTATCAAGGATTTAGATTTGGGGGCACTTTCTGATGCGGAGCGAAAGAAAAACGTCAAAGCTGCGGTTCCTTCGGGCACTCGTCGTAAGACTAAGAAGGGTTTGTCTTCCTCCCGCTTTTAATATGATTGAAAACTTTATGTTTTGGAATGCTCGCGGCATTGGTAATAGGGCCACGAGAAGGAGGTTACAAAAGTTGGTTATGGAACACAATGTCAGAATTCTTATGATTGCGGAGCCTATGATTGATGCTAGCAGATACATGGAGATTGGGAACAAAGTCAAACTAGGAGGTTTTGCATCTAATGACAGTATTGGTGGCAAGATTTGGATTCTGTGGGATACATCTCTTGTTTTCTCGGTGGCGGACATGTCGGACTAGATTATTCACTGCTATGTAACAGATTCTTCTTCCAGAGTTTTTTTAATTTATTTTGTTTATGCTAAATGCTCTATGGATGAAAGAAAAGATTTATGGTCCAATATGGTTACTTTTGCGGCTCAAACCGATTCCCCTTGGATGGTCGGTGGGGACTTCAATACCTATCTACACTCGGGGGAAAAAGTTGGAGGAATTGCACCTTCCCTGGCTAGCATGGCTCACTTCTCCGATTGTATTGAAACATGTGGCTTAACTGATTGTGGTTATTCAAGTCCTCGTCTCACCTGGTGCAATAATAAGCGAGGACGCGAGTGCATTTGGGCTAGACTTGACCAGATATTTGTCAATTTGGCTTGGCTGACGGTTCTGGATAATCCTAAAGTTGAACATCTTAACCGTACATTTAATGATCATTCTCCTCTGCTGGCATCCATTCCCCCTCAACCAAGGATTGGTTATGCACCTTTTAGATTCCTGAACATGTGGACTACACACCCATAATTTATTGATCTAGTTGACAGATGTGGCTTTCCCCAGACCCATTGATAGAGTGGATGCCAAACTTAAATTGATTCGTCGCGCTCTCATTCAATGGAACCGGATGGTTTTTGGGAATGTGTTTAGCAGGATCCACGCTCTAGAGGACGAAATGCAACAATGGGAAACTATTTTATTGGCAGGCTTTGCTGGTGGCAGTAATCATAGTTTTAACGTTGACGCCAATTGGGATATTAATGCTTGTTGCAATTTAAATCGCTGTCAGGCGGAGTACAGATTAGCTCTTAAACAGGAGGAGCTTTATTGGATTCAAAAATCCGGTGAAAAAGAATTTAAGGAGGGGGATGCCTGCACCAAATATTTTTTCGCCTCTACCAAGTCTAAACAAAAATGGAGGGCTATATCTCAGATTAATTTACCTTGTGGTAGGACTATTTCGGACTCTGGTGAGATTCTTCTTAATGCCATTGATTTCTTTGCCAATTTTCTGTCTTCCCAAGGTTCATGTAGGGTAGATGCAGAGTTGTTGAATTGTATTCCGAGACTGGTGAGTTCCGACCACTGTGACATCTTGATCAAACGTCCTTCTCTGGAGGAAGTGAAAAAGGCTGTTTTTGACATCCCCAAGAATAGTGCCCCGGGTCCGGATGGATTTACTGCTGGATTTTTTCAGTCTTGTTAGGCGATTCTGAGTAATGATATTTGGGAGGCTGCTATTCAATTTTTTGAGGGAGAAGCGATGCCGGCTTCTTTTTCGGCAAATTTCTTGGCTTTGATTCCTAAAACTGAGAATCCAGGTTCCTTTTCGGAATTTTGCCCTATTAGTTTATGCAACGTGATTTATAAGATTTTCAGCAAAATCCTTTGTACTAGATTGGCAGATCTTTTGCCCGTACTTATCTCTCCGGAGCAGGGGGCATTTGTTAAAGGAAGGTTTATTGGTGAGAATATTGGCCTTGCACAGGAATTGATGAGGGACATTAACCGGAAGGTTTTCGGCGGTAATGTGGTTTTGAAAATTGACATGGACAAAGCCTATGACAGAATGGAATGGAATTTTTGTTGGCAGTTCTTACAAAATTTGGCTTTACTGGTAGATTTTGTCATATCATTTCCAACTGTATCGCTTCTTGTGGCTTTTCAGCGCTGCTTCAAGGCGTCTACAAAGGTTCTTTTAGATCTACCAGGGGTTTATGGCAAGGTGACCCCCTGTTTTCATTTTTATTTATTATTGCCACCGAAGTGTTGAGTAGGGGTCTCCATGAGGCTTTTGCTCGGGGTAAAATTGGTTATTTCTATATTCCCGGGGCATGCAGCCCTATATCACATCTTTTTTATGCAGATGATACTCTCATTTTCTTAAATGGCAGAAAGTCTTCTATTCTGGGATGCATGGATTTTCTAAACAGCTATTGTCAGTCTTCGGGACAGAAAATAAATGCGAGCAAAAGCTCATTATGTTGGACGACAGGGCAGACGCAGCGAAAATTGTAGGATTCAAAAACTACACAGGTTTCTTGTTCCGAGCTGCTCCTTTGAAATATTTGGGAGGGCCAGTTTTTCAAGGAAGAGTCAAAATTGCTTATTTCGAAGATTTGATCACTAAAATTCAATCGCGGATTCAGGGATGGAAGGAGAAATTGCTATCTCCGGGAGGCTGTTTAATGTTGATTAAACATGTTCTAAGCTCGATTCCAATTTATATCCTCAGTACCATGTGTGTTTCTATGAAAGTTGTATCTCGGATCAATAGTTTGTTGGCTGACTTTGGGGTGATTGTGAAGGAAAACTGAAGAAAAAATGGGTTTCATGGTTTAATATTTGTTTTCCTCAGGACGAAAAAGGTCTGGGTGTGAGAGATTTACTGGTGGTGATGAGGGCCTTTCGCCTTAAGGCACTTTGGCGCCTTCTTACGTCGGATTCTCTTTGGGCTATTTTCATGAGAAGTAAATACTGGGTGCATGGGTGGCTTTGAATAGTCAGTTGGTGAAAATTGGGTCTTCCCCCTTTTCAAAGAACTCATGCTTGGCAAGTCCATTTTTTTGAGCAACTCGCTTTGGCGTGTTGCTCAGGGAAATATCAATTTTTTTGAGGAAAATTGGAATACGGTAGCATCTTTCAGAAGACCGGCGGCCTTGGTTGCTCAAGGTGTGTGGCCTTCGATAAATGAGGTGATTTCAACCAACTTTGAATTGGTTAACCCAGAGATCAGACATCTAGCAAGGAGACTTTTTGCTGATAGATTATATGGCGAGGAATTTCAGGAGGATGAATGTATATGGGTTCAAAACCAAAATGGGTCTTTTTCTCTTCAGTCGGCCTATGACTTGCTTCGGAGGAAAGGGACGGTCAATGGCCTTTATAAATTGATTTGGCATGACATTATCCCTTCTAGAATCTCAGTTTTGGTGTGGAAATTACTCCATAGAGGGGTTCCAGTGGATTAGGAGTTATAAAGATGCGGATTTAGTCTGGCCTCTAGATGTAGATGTTGCAACACGCCACAAAGAGAATCTCTTAATCACTTGTTTTTGGATGGAGAACTGGCGATGCAGGTATTGGCGCCATTTTGAGTTGATTTTTGATGTGCACATCAGAAAACCGGCTGAAATTTCCACGACCCTTATCATTTGGTTCAGGCGTGCAAAAATGAGTACCCAAACAGGTGTGTTATCACTTCTCACTCCTATGTTCATTTTATGGGAAATATGGAAACAACGGTGAAAATGTGTATATGATAATGGTGTCCCTAATCCTGCTTTTGTGATTCTGAATATTCGGCGTAATTTACTGTTAGCTAACAATTTTATAACCCCTAAGCGAGTCAGTTGGCATAAGGCTCCATTAAGGGCTTTGGGGATTCAAGCGACTCCAGTTTTGAAAAAGCTTAGTAGAATTGTCTTTTGGCATCCCCCTCCGCCAGATTTTGTTGCTCTCAATGTAGATGGCTCTTCCTGTAAGAACATGGCTGCTGGAGGTGTGATTATTAGAGACTCTCGGGGTTTTGGTGTTGTTGGGAAGCAAATTTTTTTTGGTCTAGGCTCTAATAATACAGCGAAAATTATGGCTCTAGCCGAGGGTCTCCGGCTCTGTCTCTCATTGGGTTTTAAGCAGGTGCTAGTTCAGACGGACTCGGAAATTGTTTGTGGGTGGTTTAAAGGTAATTTTAAAATACCGTGGCATTTGGAGAATATTTTAAAAGAAATCAAGCAGCTGGCGGAGCAATTGACGATAAATTGTTCCCATATTTATAGAGAGGCCAATGTGGTGGCGGACGCATTAGCAACTAGAGCACATCGAGAGCATAAGACTGTCTTTTTTGCTGCTCATGATCTTCCTAGGAGAGTGGCAGGTTTATTACTGCTTGACCATAGTCATACGGCTTACATACGCCATGGGGAAGACTAGGCGTCGCAATATTGGGCAGAGGAGATTTCAATATCAGAGGGATAGCAGGGCACTCTGCTGTAAAACAGAGGGCCCCCTGATTCTATTTGGTTGTTCTTTTGAAGCAGGCTGTTGCTGCGGACTCGTATGGGATTGGCCGGACTGTCCACTGATTCCTGCGGTATACGCTGTGGCCTGGATTGCAGGCAGTCTGATTCAGTTCTGGCAGTTTGGGTTCAACCTGGTGCTGACATGGGGGCTGAGCTAGGTAGCATGCCGCGGCTTGGCTTGCGGATGTGGATTGATGCTAGGTGCTGTCTAGTGACGGTATGCGGCCTGGATGATGCTGCAAAATCGCGGCTGCGACATAGCTAAACAGGGGCAGATGCTGTTTAGGCAGAGAACTTTGTCGCAAAACAGAGTTGCTCTATTCTGCGCTGCGTTGCTGTTGCTGCTGCTGCGTTGCTGATGCTGTTGCTGTGCTGAGTTGTTGTTGTTGTTGCTGCTGCTGCTACGATGAGTTGTTACTGATGCTGGTTTTGCTGCTGCTGGGACGCCTGGTCTGTCACAGCGTTGGTTGGAGCATTTGTTTTGGGTAATCTGGGGTACACTCGGGTCGCAGACACGCGCGTGTGCTGCGTGTTCTATGGCAGAGAGCTTGCTGGCGCTGTTCGGGTTGCTGGGCACAGACAGTGAGCTGATTGCAGTTAATCGCTTTTAGTTTTGTATTGTTTTTTCATTGCTTCTAGCTTTTGCTTTGGCTTTCATACGGGTAACGTCATAATGTACCCCCGTAGCTTTTGTAAGTCATTTTTTTGATAAGTAATTAAGGTCTGGCATTCCATAGTTGCCCCTCCCCACTGGAGGTTAATTTAAAAAAAAAAAAAAAAAAGGAGGTGTTGATCAGTTAACACTGAGTGTTGACTAAAAAATTATTCCACTAGTAACCTTAAAATAATTTCGTAATGTTGTCCCCATTTTCTTAAAAGCAAGTGGGGCTCAATTTTGACTTCACGCCTTCATTCTTTTCACCAAGCATTGTCGTTCTACCTACCTTCACAAGGACTCTTCAACAATAAGAAACTTATCTCGTTTCTCTAATTTTTTTTTTTTTTTTTGTATTTTTGAAGCTATTTTTTATATCTCTGTATTTTCGATGTTCTTGTAATGAAAGATATTGTAACATTCTCTAGGATTTGAATAATTATAGGGTATGACTTTAAGCATAATATTTATTCAGTTTAGTGAAGCAAAATAATCAAACAATTCTCATTCAACACCTAAAAAAATATTATTAATTTTACATCTTCTAATCATCAACAACCTATTTAGAAGCAAAACAAACCATTAATTCAGAAGCTCGTTTAAAAGTTAGCTTCTAAGCTATTAAAAAAACAAATGCCAACTAATTTATTGAAATAAACTGAAGTTTATAAATGGAATTGTTTATCAACCCGATCATAGAATATCATTATTTTCTAAGTGAGCTGGATAGATTGCAATGATCTTTGGCCTGGATTTATCTAATATTAATGTACTTCATGACCATTTCGAGTAGTATACAATTGAGATTCCTTTGAGCACTTGAGACAAAAAAGCACGTTTTGCATTGGAACATGAGCTTTTGGAAACCCGGATGCAACCAATGAGATGCTTTAACACTTGAGAGAATTGTATATATATATATATAAATGATATTTCAAGCATATAAATTATGAAATATAAATTTCAGAGCATCCATGCCTTAATTTGGATAGTATAATAAAGATTCCCTGAAACACATGCATTAGTGTGCATATGGTCATCAATAATTTACATAAAAATTGGTTGCCACGGTTGACTCTGCACACAAAACTAACTCCCCTAGCAGTGTATATAGATCCCAACTCCACAAGTGGAAGCATCAACAAATTTTAGATCCATCATTCAAGAACAAAATGTTGTCCTTCTACCTTGCAATGGAGACCAAGATTATTAGGGTATTGTTGTGTGGCACTTGGACTCCTTTGAGATCTTTATCCGTAAAGGTCAAGATGAGAATGGGGCTCTGAACCCTTGAGTGGTAAATGCGTTTGTCCTCGTCTGCTGATTGTGTCCGCATCTTTAGTAGAGTTTGTTTGCGACCTGTACGATTGGTCACTTGGTCCGATTCCATGAAAGACATAGATTATCCCTAGAGTCTCATTCTCTATTTCTTTCACTAACTTCCCCGATCCCTGGTTCGTTTTGGTCGCTTCTCAAAGTTCAGGAATTTCTTTAGTTTGCCCCTGCGGATCCAGTACTCAACCTCATACCTCAGACTCTTGCAGTCGTTGGTATCGTGATCACCCTCCTTGTGGTATGCACAGTACTTGCCTTTGTCACACTTGGAGGGGTCTTCGCACTGCTTTGGAAACCACTTCAGATCTTTCCAATTTTTCATGGAGTTTAGTAAGTTCGACAAACTAGAATTGAGGGGTGTCAGGCTCTGGATCCAAAGAAGTTGGAGGCTTTTTCTTGCCTGGACCGACTAGGGTCTGACCTTTTGTCACTGTGCTTTCTCTTGCTCATTTCTTTATCCTCGCGTCTCTTTCCCTCGTTCTTGTCCTTAGGAGTGGGGTGCTTCTTCTCGCCTTCGGTTTCCCTCTTCACGATCCAAAACTCCTCAAAAGTAATGTGTTTTTGGGCGCTCTTGCAGAGATCTGTCATGTCTACAAGGGAATCCAAGGTGAGGTCTTCGTAGAACTTAATTTCCCTCCTTGAGGCATGCAGTTAAGGTTGTCACGTACTCTCTGAGTATCTCATTGGACTTCTGCTTTAAAGAGAGTATGTAGTGTGGGTTTTTTCGAAAATGCTGGCTCCCAACGAAACATGACAGGAACTCTTTCGCCAGCGTCTTGAAGGAGTCGATCGACCTCAGTGGAAGGCTATGTAACCACATTAGTGCTGACTTCTTCAGGCTAGTGGGAAAAGTTATGCACATCACCAACTTAGATCCTTCTTTGAGAGCCATTACGTGCTGGTAATGACGCAGGTGGTTGAATGGGTCGGTGGTTCCGTCGTAGAAGTCGAGCTTCGAGGGAGTAAACTTTCGGAAGGGCTCCATCCATGATTCGGTCCACAAATGGTAGGATAAAGAGGTAGTACAACATGTCCGGGTCGTATGCCCCTCTGCGGAAGGGGTTTTGAGGATCGAGCCTTTTTGCCTTGACGGCAAACGCAACGTTAGCTGCACAACCTTTTCTAGTTCAATGAGAACTAGCAGGGGTTTGGCTCTCCTGTGTTTGCTCTCTACCATCCTCCAGAGATGGAGGCCCGTGCTGCTCCTGATCTCTATTAGCAGATGGGTTTCGCGTGAGGGCCTCCATCACTTTGGCGATCTATAGTATTTAAGATAACAACATATTTATTCCGAGGTCCGTCATTGCTGTTGTCAGTGCGGAGGCGTGAGTCTGCTGTCCGTGCATGACCAAAACCGCTGAAAGCAGCGGTACAATGCAATGCCAACCTGAGTGTTTGACGTGACTCTTGTTTTCCGTTGTTGCATGATCTAGTGGTCACCATCTCTCTGGATTTCGAAGGGGGACAATGCTAGTGAAAAATTAGGAACTTTGTCGTCCCCGCGGCGATGGCTGATTATGCCCAAACAGTACACGCGATCAATTGCAGTAAAGATTGGGGTGTCGATCCCACGAGGAAAAACGATCTACAAAACAAGGTCAAGGAAGAAGAACTACGCGAAAATAAATTTAAGAAATTCTAGCAATTTTCAAATATGAAATTGAATTGAATTTAATGAAAATCAAGTTTAGAAAAATGATAAGGTTCTAAGAATCCCTCCTAGATTTCACATGCCAACTAGTATTGATTCCCTATGATAACTCAATTACGTGTTTCACATCCCAAACAACATAATCGGAAAAATAGTATTTAATGCACCAATATATTCTAATGTAAATGGATTTTAGGTTTCATTTTCCTAGAAAGCACAAAGGTTGATTATATATGATATCCTAAATTTACTATATATCCGGAGACAATAACGTAATAAAAGACGTTCACATATAACTAACCTACCAAAATCAATTGATCTTTAAAATTCCACACATAAGAAAATCGTGATTAGACTTATAAGGAGAAAAAGAGACAATCACCGAAATAGTAATCTACGAAGAAGTTGATGAAAAATTTGTCACTAAAATAACATAAACTCCTATATTAAATAAAAGTGAAAATCATAAACACCATTATTCATCATGAAAGCAAAAAATGAATCAGATACCAATTAAGTGCGTTACATCTAGAAGTTCATCTCTTGGCCTTGCGTGGAGTTTAATGACACGTGGTGAAGGTGATGATAGCAACAGCGGTGTGGAGCTTCATCACCATGGCAACGCGTGGTGGATTAGCGATGCGTTCCCTGCTTCTGCGCAATCCCTTCTTCCGCGTTTCTGCTGCTGCCCTGCGTTTTGGCTGCCTGCTAGAGATCGTTTTGCGCACCATTTGTTGGGTTCTCATGTTGCGATATCTGTTGTTCTCCTTGTGGTTAAAAGAAGCCAAAACTCCTTTTTTTTGGAATGCCCCCAATTGGAAATCAAATTTCAATTGTAAACAAAAGGGATCCCCCTGTATTTGTGTTTCTATTCTTGCAAAATTCCTTGCTATTGTGGATCTCAAGCCCAATGAAATTAGAAACCAAAAAAACAAAAGGAAACAAAGGGGTGGGATCCCTATGTTTAAATTCTGTATCAATAATGGGTTTAGCTATGTTCATCCACACGACTTCTTTGTTTCACCAAAATTCAAAACTAATTTTCTTTATTATTTTTTTTCTTTGATTCTCTTAATCTTTGGCTTGAGTATCTCCCGCTCCATTTCAACAATTTGTCTATAAATTTTCAAATTTTCCATGCTAATGCAATTTTGTCATTTAAACTCCAAATCCTACAAAGATACAAAAATAAAATAGTTAAAGTAAAATTCACTATTTGAAACACTAACAAATATAAATTAGGATGTATATTATGTAATAATTATGTGAACATCAAATACCCCCAACCTATATTTTGCTAGTCCTCGAGCAAGAAAAAATTAAGAATAAAATACTAACTCACTTTCGTAGGAATCACGGTTGCACTTACCTTATCGTACAACAAGGCTTTAAACCTCTAGATTACCTCTAGAGGACGAGTTATAGTCTCATGAGGGTTTCTAGAAATGTTGCCCCCAAACATTACTGACTCAATAAAACAAAATCTATTTTCTTAAAACATAATGCAAAAACATGGACATTCTCCTTTATTTTTCTTAGAGTAATTTTCTATTTGCTTAAAATTCAAGAAAAACAACAAACTAAAAATGTCACAAAAGTATATCAATAGAGTACAATAATTTAATAGTATCTAAAGCTTAAATAAATTTCATAATCATTCTCAACTCGAAGTGTGTGTGTGTGAGAAACCTTATCAACATAACTCTTCATCTCATAGTAAAGGTGTAACGAGATAACCTTTAGAAAGTACACTTGGACTACAAATCTCTCATGTCACTCAAAAATAAAATACTCAGAGATTGGACACTCAGTTTATATGTGAGGAAAATGATATGAACTATGGAAAATGCAAACGTCTCACATATAATTATCATGAAAAAAAGAATTTTCAAAGAGGGAAATGAATATGATCTCATGGACAGGAATATTGAATCAACACCATAGTTCTTGTTTATTCAATCTCCACATCTACTAAACCAACTTTCACTTAAGATCAATTAGGTCTTTGCTAGGTTGTAATGGGGCTTGGATTATGGCAAACAATAATGGACAAAAAGGATACAAAAGTTTTCTGAGAATGGCTACACCCTTGAATAAGCACATAGGGCATTGAAGAACAAATCAAATTGTACAACTTTTTCTTCATTATTTTCTTCTTCAACTTTTTTTTTGCATGCTTTTCCCTGTTTATACAATCAAACACTTTTACTTCGAGGGCGCATGAAATATCTATTTTCAACTCTTTCTACTTGCCCATTAATATATCTCACCGTATACATTCTCAAAAAATTGGTTAAGGATAAAATAATAGAGGTATTACTCCTTGATTGGAGTAGGTATGAGAATGAAGATAACAAAGAGAAAACTATTTAAAGGCTCAAATGGTTGCACACTACACCAAAAACCCCCATTAGCAACGGTTCTAGACCGCGGGCGTAAGCCATTGCCATGGCTAAGAGCCGTGGACTACAGGGGCGTTGCAAAATCCTTTGTAATGGCTATAAACCGTTGCTAAACATTGTAGCAACGGTTTTATGCTTGAAGGGGGGGGGGCGTTATTTTCAGAAATTAGCAACGGTTATAAACCGTTGCAACAACAATAGCAACGGTTCTAAGCCGTGGCAAACGTAGCAACGGTTCCACGCCGTTACAAAGTGTAGATATTAGCAACGGTTATAAACTGTGTCTAACACGATAGCAACGGTTTATAGCCGTGGTAAAATTAGCCACGGTTTTAAGCCGTGAAAAAGTGCATATATTAGCAACGATTTTAAACCGTGTCTAAGAGTAGCAACAGTTGGTAGCCGTGGCTAACCTTGGCAACGGTTAAAAACCGTGGCTAAATAGTGTGAATTAAACAGTGGCAAATGTGCTAGCAACGGTTTTAGGGCGTGGTTAACCATGGCCACGGTTGGAAGCCGTAGCAAATGATAAATAATGCCCACGGTTTTAAGCCGTTGGCAATTAAAACAAAATTAAAAAAAAAAAACTGTTTTGTTGCAACGGTTTAAAACCGTTTCAAGTTAATATAATCGAAAAAAAAATTATATTTTATTTTTTGCTGCTGCAGCAATATTACAGCCGTGGCACCTGCAAAATCAGTCCTTACTATAGTTTGTGTCATGCCTCCGACACGAATAAGATCCATCAAACTATATATGCTAGGTAAATACAAAATCAACCGTAAAAAGGAACTTGTCAAGTTTTGACGCCAAACAAAAACATGTAAACAAATAGCACTAATGTACAATAACAGGATTAACCTGAACAAATGGAACATAGCTTGTTATATCATGTTTCGCTCTCATCTAAAACAAAAAAATTTCTCTATGTTTTTTCCAACAATACAAATCGCCCTAGTTATAATGTAAGAAAATACATTGATGCCCTTAGGAACAGGCCCCATTTCTTTTGGTAGTTGCTTGTTCAATATACTGAAAATGATGAGAATGCAGCACCTGGTAGTTGCTTGTATATGGCACCGGTGATGGTTGATACAACGACACACTTTGCACCCCAGAAACAAGCAATGTATGCGCATTCTCCTGTCCAACATACTGCTGCCCGTACTGGCTCAGAACTTCAGAGCCCTGCAGTATAAAAATTAGTCAGTACTCAATGACAGACAAACATGACCTATAAAGATTGCTAATAAACCAATGACAGACAAACATGACCTATAATTGCACAGTTATTGAAACAAGACAACATAGATACTCTTTAAGTACTTTATTGCATATGATCTGGACCTGGGTGTAACAATAAGTTGTAGCAAAAGCACAAGTAGAAGTATCATCATCAACAACATATAGGTTTCATGCTGAAAAAAAAATTCTACTAGACCAGATTATATGCTCCTAAAAGAAAATTCTACTCCACGGAACTCCTAAAAAACATTGCCATATATCCATTACATCCATCACAGTATATATCATCAATTACATAAGCTAAAACTTGATCATGTGACATCATAACATACCATGTCGTCCGATGTAAGAGTCCCAGACTTATCAAAACAACATATGTCCACCTGAAGGGAAAAAAATGTTAACATGAGCTAAAGCAACTTCTCGCTAGACTTTCTCGATCACGAAGGCTTTTTTTCTTCCATCAATTCAAAGCAAATTAACCATTGATACACAAAAGAACTAAAGGAACTTGTAAGAGTACATGTATTAATTAAACACCAATATAACAATGACAAGGGAATGAATATTGTGTCCGACACAGGTGTGAGGTGCCAGATACGTCAACCCACAAATCCACCAATTCAGGCACCATTACTACATTAGATAAGACTTTTTATCCTAGTTGCTTGAAATCACAAACGAAAGAGTCATTTATGCTTAAATGTCGAGGAAGTGAAGTTATCACTTAAATTTTTTCATCATATTGATTCCGGTTATAAGTTTACTAGCTCGCTAAACTGAATCAGAAATTCTAAATGTCGAGGAAGTGGGCGAGGAAATGAGCGAGGGGAGGGAGGTGGCGGGATGGGGACCGTCCACCTCCCTCGGGATGTGTGCCATCTTTTTTTGTGCACGCATCTCGAGGGAAGGTGGACGGTCCCCATCCCGCCACCTCCCTCCCCTCGCTTCCATTTAGAACAACTCAAACTGAATATATGTACAAAGAATTGAAACCTATGAATGATGATGCAGGAAAAAGAGTACTTTGTGCGAATGTTAGAAAGGTGTGACAGTTACCAAAGGCTCTTAGATTGAATCATAAATGTCGGTTAGAAAGGTTGACATGAGTTGATTTCCATGAGGACGATCTCCATGGCGAGGAGCCACACACACATATATGTATATATTCAAGCGCACATAAATATTTCAAATAAATACTATGGACACTAACCTTCACATATGGAATGACTTGGATAACAGAGACGCGCGTAGAACACGCAGCAATCTCTCAACCGTAGAACACGCAGCACACGCTGCGTTTCTGCGACAAATCAAGTTACACCGGACTGCCCAGATCAACCGGCATACACATGCCGTCCAACCCGCATGTCGCCACATCCTCAGCATGTCAACGCTGCGACACACCAGCCAGCCAATCGGGCCCCAAGCCAGCCAAGCAAACCCAGCAGCAACAGCAAAGCAGCCGCAGTAAGCAGCACACAACAACATCAACGCAGCGCAGCAACAACAGCAGCAATCAGCAACACAAGCCCAGCAAACAGGAATGGCCACCTCTTGTTTTGCGACAGAGTGGCTCTGCCTAAACCGCGAAATGCTGGAATTTTGCGACAGAGTGCCTCTGGCCCTTTCCATCCAAGAAAATGCTGGAACTTTGTCACGACAGCGAGCAACCTACTGCATCTCCGAAAGTCCGCCCTTCTCCTGCAGCCGAAACATCCCTGCCACAATATGTATCCGCATAAAACAACAGCAAGTACTCCAGAGCAACATTCACAAATAAAAAAATACCATTAAGCTTATATAATATAATTACAAACAATAATTACAAATAATTAAATATCAATACCATTAAGCTTATATAAAAAAAATAGTAATAATAACAGAGCAACATTCACAAATAAAAAATTTGACTGAAAACAAAAGTATAGTGAGCTTAGTGTGCCTCTTCATTTATTTGAATTCATTACCGTCCCATACTGACACTTCCAAACATGCCTAGATAGGACACTGATGCAAGAAACAAGAAACACCCTTTTTTTTTCAAAAGAATAATGTGTTCTTCATACTAGTTTATAAAATGGAAGAACACGAATGCATGTTTTCTTGTGGTTACCAGAGATATTTGATATGTCTCCAAAGCTTCTTAACATATAGAGCCACATATATCTAAGACTGCTATGCTCGAGAAGAATAACAAACCCAAATGATTCTTTTTGTTTAACTATGAGATATTTTAATCTCTGATCCAATTTTGAGTTCCAAATCCTATTTTAGCTAAGTATATGCAAAATCAAATTAAAAATTAACTTCTTGATAAATATTTATGTTGATGCCAAAGCTATTGACACATTGGGATACATACTTCCATTGATGCCAAAGTTATTTGCCTAGACATGATAAGATAATGGGAAACACGTGTACTAGAAGAATGAAAAATCGAGAAATTTTAAATAACTTGCAATTTTCCATTTATGGAAATTCAATCACCTTTGCAGGAATCTGAGTATCAAACTGATCTGCGTAGCCTATCACTTGGCCTTCTTTGATAATATCACCCTGATCATTCAAAAAAAAAATTCAAATTCTAAGTATGTATTGTTTAAGTCGTTAATAAAACATGAGAAGTACTCTATTGTGGCAATTCAAGACATCAATATGCACAAGTTAAGAATGTTCTATGGACTGAATTTTCTTTTTCTTTTTCTTTTTTTCCATTTGATGAGCATTATGGAATTATTTCCTCCAAAGTTTAACATTCTAGCCTGTCTCTGGCTCAAATGGTATCTCCCAATATATAATTCTTCAAGCATTATAATAATGGCCACACACCAAATCCATTAGAATCTCATAAAATATGAAATGTAGTTATGTAAACCACAAAGTTTATACCGCTCCATAACGCATGCCAATCATTTGGGTCAGTCCACAGGGTTCATATATAGAAGAACCAACACCATATCTGCTGCAGCATAGAGCATGTGGGACAGCTCCTCGCTACAAAAGAAAGCCAATCATCAATGAACAGGACACTGGTCATCAACATCAAGCGATATCAAATATTCAGGGAAATAAAAAAAGACAATTTACTCTTCTTTTTCATGAACTATTTATAGAGATTTTTTTTATCAAGTATTTTCAACATCACAAGCAAATAAATACCTAGCTTAGCATCAAGGATCAAGTTCTATTAAGTCTTACCTATATGTCTGAAGGATACGGATATTGGGACCTTGATTATGCTGCAAAAAGAAGGTAATATAATCACTCTCTCAGTTACCTAAATCATATCCTCCACATAGAAGAACTTATTAAGTTGATGCAAGAACTCAAACCAGATATCTTTATCTGGAATTATAGAAAAAAAAAAAAAAAAAACTAGCGTGCACATTCATATAGAGGATGTGAGAATCAAATCCATTACCAAATTCGCAAGGCCATCAAAGTCTTTTTCTACTTTACCATCCGGTGCTTTCCCCAATATTATCAATTGCCCACCCTACAAGATGACAAAAATATGAGTTTGATATTAAATTAGACAGCATCTATTTTCTTGTGAGAGTGAAAAAAATGAAAAAAAATCGAGAAAAAAGTCATCTTCATCTTCTCATACTAACCAAAACACACACACACTTAAAAAGGTTGTTCAATGAGGATGCAGCTGTTCATAGAGAAAACACCAGCCAATGGTTTTTTTTTTAAAAAAGTAAAAACATAGCATTTTTAATCCTTCCTTGTAGCAATTGCCAAAATGGTTAATGTATTAAAGTCCAGACTTCATTTTCTAGTTCTCCCTATGATCAGTATTACCATATAAAGCATTGAAGTTCATACATTTTGAGGAGCTACTAGTGGTATTACAGTTGTATGATGAGAAAAAATGATCAGTTTTGGAATCAGTTTTTAACTGATTCATATGAACACGTCTTGATCAGACTTAATTGACCAAGCAAAGCAATCATTTACTCATACCAAGGAATGAAAAATTATGCATTGATAAACTACCTGCTTTGCAAGTGACATGGCTGTGTAGCCAAGCCTGTTATATTCAACCTTGAACTGGAAGACCCCATAGATGTCGGGAACCTTGAATGAGGTATAATATCGATCCTGCAACATTAGGTGCATATGAGCAAAGGTTCGTATGAAGAAAGATGGATCATCTAAATGATAACTAGGATAAAATGAAAACTACCTTCTCATCTGTTGATAAAGTTTTCAACACATAGGGGCTCATCATGTAGAACTGAACTTGAACGTCATCAGCGACATATGGTTTCCAGCTTTTTCCAGACCACTCATAGATTTCCACAGAGTATTCCTTCAATCAAATTTCCATGAGAAAGATTCAGTTTTTAATTCCTCATCCCTGTTTCAATTTTTGAGATAATGTTGTTTCAAATGAAACTACATGGGTGGGAGGGGTACCAAGTCATCCTTGATCCTATACATTGCAGGTTCAGCTGTCTCCCCAACGTGGTGGTGTTGTACATTGACCGCCTAGAAAGAAAAATAGAAACAAAACAGAATAAGGGGACTGTTATTAGGTGGTACATATCTGCTTACTCATATAGTGACAAACTTTTCTTTGTTTTTTTATCAGCATAACAAAGAATATGAGAAAGTTCATGTTGAATTACAATACCTTAAGATGACCTCTTTCGTGGAAGATCCATTTGCTGAGTTCAGTAGCAAATTGCTCATTGCCAGATTTCTTGTATCTGTTATGACAAGATGATTTTTCCATATGATTTATCTCAGAAGATGGAACAATCTTAGAGAAATGATGGTTATATCATGTATAAACTGTACAAACTGAGGCAAAACGCATCTAAAGCAACGAATTGAGCTAATCCTGCTTCTAAATTTTCCTACCTCAGTGGTTGATATAAACCAATAACTATCTTTCAGTGGCTCCAGGCGCAACCATAACCATCTCTATGAGGACTGTCGCTACACCATTGAAGATCTATCAAAGAAACAGAAATAAGAAAACACAAACAAATATATCTTCACATGTAGTTTACCGTGTTACATAAACATTTACAGACCAATCCATCACCAGCAAATTACCTGATTGATCAAAAACTCTTTTGAAAAATAACATTAAGCGTCTAACGTCTTCAAAATTCAAGGACACGTAACTAAGGTTAAAATACAAACACTAATGACTAATGAAAAAATGAAATTGAAGATTTCTCTCAAACATGAAAGATATCCTCAATAGGACAAAACTGATCTTGAATTCTTAAGTGAGTTTGGTGTTTGGCCTTTAGTAACTTTCAACATTTAATTAGAGCATACGGAACGAGTTGTAATACACAACAAGTCTTGCTCTTCCTATATTTGAAATTTTGAATACATTTAGAAAGATAAAGCTAGAACAAAAAAATCCCCATGGAAGTGCAACAAACAACTTGACATAGTGCCCACTGAAGTCTAATTCAAGGAACCACAAAATTTACAGAAGGTGATTGAGCTGTACATAGGTATTACCCATTCATATTTGCATACAAAAGCACATACAAGTAATTTTTCAATGTATATTAGCATAAACTAGTAAAAATGTATAAAGCTACTGACCTAGTTTACTGCAAAAGTAAAAATGTAAATCTCAAAAAATCTTTCACAATGAGATTAAACCAACATATTACCTGATTCTTTCCCTGCCTCATGTCCTCCATGTTTAATGGCATGAGAGTAATTGTTTTGCCCTCATTGTTAGTATCTGACACCTCTTCTGAACTCTGTCCCTCATCGCCTCTCTTCTTTCTCTCCTGCAAAGAGAATGAATTGAGAAACATACAAACAATTAAAAGGTTAAGATGATCAAGAATGATATTGATGCTATCAAGCACAAATGGTGTTTTGCGTGTACAAGGAGGAGGACCTGAAATAGTGACAAGAAAGAAATAAAAAATGAAAAAAATACTTACCAATTCCTTTACTCTCTCTTGCTGTATAAGTTCTCGGACAGGACGATAGGCTGCCGTCGTGCACAGATTCTATTTCAAGAATTTTCCATCCAATTTAATTGCAGCTAAACAAACAAAATGTCATGAAATGCTTTGAAGAAGATACAGACCTTAAGGTCACTTCCAGTGTATCCTTCTGTCATGGTTGCAAGCTCCTTGAAGTCTAATCCTTCTTCAACCTTCTCTTTAGACAACAGTGTTTCAAGATTAGTTCCCTGTTCTCAACGGATGGTAGACCTACCATGATCCTGTACAGCAGAGACAAACCATATTACAACAAAAATCATTTTACAAAGTTTGTATTCCATTTCACATATGATGTGGGCATCAAAGCCTATCTCTGCCATGGACTCAACTGAACATACCTTGCCTCAATTAAACTTTTGCTTGTTATTTACAAAAGCGATATTTCCCTAAAATAAGCTTATATAGTATACTTAATTTGAGGGATTTAGCTAATTAATATAGGTGAGATAACAATGACAAGTTTAAACATTCATGAATTGTGAAGATTGTGAATAACGTCGAACATAAATGACATACCTGCGCTCAAACCGCCTAATAATCGCTTCATCAAGGTCAAAAGGTCTGTTTGTTGCAGCAAGAACAAGAATACGCTCACCAGGCTTTGTTGCCCATCTCAGTGTGTCATGAACTCATTCTTGATCTTTCTCATGGCCTCATGCTCGCCAACTCTAGTTCTCTGCCCAAGCATGCTATCGACCTCATCCACAAAAATAATTGTTGGAGAGACCTTTGCTGCAAGGGTAAATAAAGCTCTAACATTCTTTTCATCCTCTCCAAACCATTTTGAAGTGATGGTGGACATGGAAACATTTATGAAACTTGCCCCTACCATTTTCATCCTCTCACTGATATTAACCCATTAGACGATGCCACACACTGGTGTTTATTTTGTGACAATCAGAGAAGATTTTAATACTCTTTCATTGTTTATCTTACAGTTTCTTTATTGCTGTAGCCATATTTGCTTTGTATCTGTAGGAAGCTAATGACAAAATCCAAAAAAGCGTTTAGGGAGGATAAGGAGTAAGCATTTAGGCAGGGTAAGTAGAAGACTGTGTCTACTAACCTTGAGGGAAAAGTCGGTTGCATCTAATAACAACAGCTTGGCTTCAAAATAATGTGCTAAAGCTTTAGCAAGCATTTGTTGGTACATCTCTTTGCCAATAAAAAAAATGCCAATTAGGATGACAACCAAATGATGAATGAATGCAAACTTCCAACATATCAAACAGATCACATGTAAGAAGCAACTTACCAGCAGGGCCTGAGAGCAATATCGAACGACTTGCAGGTGATAAATTCCGGGTGTACTTGGAGAACTCAGCTTGCTTCAAATGAACAAATGCAGCACTTGTCAATAACACCCGTGTCAGTAAGAAAGACTCATTTTGTGCTTCCCGGTAAACAAATATCCTAGACCTTCAAATGGGATTGTCGAAGCTAAATCCATGATAAACCAGGTTGACAAGTACCTGGAACATGCATTCGAAATTCATTTATCAAGCAAAGATGAGGCCTAGTGTTTGAGATAGGTGGGCATCATAAGAGTGCTTACTACAAGTAGAAAAGCTATGCAGAAAAAACATTGATGATCTTAATTAGCTGGGGCTCGTGATATGAACACATAAGGAATGCTCTTAAGTCTCAATAGTGTAATGAAAATGAGACAAGCAAATAATTAAAACTGCAAATGCAAACTTCACAAAAAGCAGTCAAGCAATGAGAGTCTTAAATATGTATATTGATCATAAATAAACATTAAAAAGTAAATATAGTAAGAAAATTCACCATTAGACTCTTGGTTTTTGGGTGTTTTTGTGTAGAAAATAGAACTCCTGTATAAAGAAAGACATCATAATCAATATCAAAAGCAATAGACATAAATATGAGAACAAAGCAAACTGTAGTATATGCACCATAGCAATCAAAGATGAACTAAGGTCATACCAATTGTTGCGAATGAGAATTCAAATAGAAGAAACAATGTTTCAAATGGGATGAGGCAAGCAATAGTCATTTTGTGGTTAAGTCTATAGATACTTGCACTTAAGCTTCAGCTAGTTACCTTAAAATGAACAATCACGTGCCCGTAGTGTATTTTACTCAGCTCCTCTTTTGCTGCCACCATTACATTGCTTCCAACATAGTTGTAACTATCAATCATCAAGTTCCACATGAGTTCTACACCATACGAAGAAATCACCAACGTCCAAATCCTCCATCTTGTCTCCTTTTGGATCACTTTTGTAAAGTTTCACCCTAGTCCTGAATTTGAAGCATAAGGAAAGTCTGATCTCTGTTGCAGGGTTCAATGATCCATGACAAGCACAAGAGAATTGATGGATAGGATCTACAACCTCTAATGCTATCGCA
Source organism: Berberis thunbergii (assembly GCA_003290165.1). NCBI lineage: Eukaryota > Viridiplantae > Streptophyta > Magnoliopsida > Ranunculales > Berberidaceae > Berberis > Berberis thunbergii. The sequence goes on from QNQO01001514.1 coordinate 57,261, forward strand.
ATGACATTCCTTTCCCAATCACAAACTTTGTATCTCCTTGACACTGAAGGAACATGATTGCTTGGAGAAGGAAACCTCGCAACACCTTGAGAAGATGATGGTAATGGAGATGGTGGTAATGGAGATGGAGGTAATGGAGATGGAGGTAATGGATTTTCTGGTTGCCTTGTCGATTGTGCACGGGATGACGGTGTATCTTCAGTTATGTGAACAACTCCTTGTATTCCCTCACATGTTGATGGTCTTACATAAGTTCCACTTTCAAGTCTCTCTCGTATCCATCTAACATTTTCTTCCAATCTTTCATATTTTTCTTCCTTTTTTTTGCTTCCAATGTTTTTTCCAATAGCAATGAACGAGCGGGAAGTACAACATCATACTTCCTTTTAGAGACAGTGGTTCCAACACAACGAGTACGTCCCCTCGCTTCTTGGCCAAACACTTGGCTTAGAAGATCATCATCAATAGTGAGGTCAGTGGTACCCTGAGTTGAAGATTCTTGCAAGGCAGCTTTTTTTGCTTTAACTTGTTCCTTCAAAAGAATGAAAAAATAAAATAAATCAGGACACAAATAATATTCAAACAACTACAAAGTAAATTAAGAATTGGGTATAAAAGACATCATTGGGCACATACCATATATTGTTCAGAACCATGCGTAGGTTTTCCATCCTTTCCAGTGTGACATGCAATCCATATGTCAGTGCGTGTGACTGGTTCCCCATCAGGGTTCTTCTCAACCTATATACTTGAAAGATTAGTCTCAGCCTATATAGTTAAATGGTATATAATATTGTACTAGTAGCTAGAAACTCAATTACCATTTCATACTCTACTTCTGCAGCACTATTTTGGCCACCCCCATACATACTTTGAAGCCTTTTTGTTTTTTTTTGCATTTTGGGCTCTAATTGCCTTCGCTTCAGGGGTGCTCTCATAGCGAACAAACTCCTTCCAATCCTCCTCTCTTACACCATTTGGAACATGCTTCTCTTGTTCCTCAATGGTAGGATACTTATCCAAATAATTCTTCCTAAGATCTGCCTTGAACCTTCTATAATATTCAGGCATTTTCAAATGCACACTCTTTTTCACATAATTTGGGATGTCGTATTCACGCTGCAAATAAGCCATTGAGATATAAGTTGAAAATAAAATAAGACATTATGAAAATCAATGATGTAAAATCTTACCTTGAGGCCATTCCACACATCCTCTTTGTAGTTGTCAGTAACATGGTGCCAACCCTTGAATTTGATGGGCACAAGGGTTTCAACAAGCTTTCCAATGTTTTTATTGAAATTTCTAGCACCAGGTCCAACTGCTCAACCATGGATGTTGAACTGTATGGTCTGTTTAACTTCAATGTCATCATTTGTAGATCTAGTGACATCAATGGTGGAGAGATTGCCGGGAGTACTATCCATTTCTATAAATGACAATATAGATATTAACAATTATCAAACAAAAGAAATAAGAATCAACTATATACACCACATTTATAGATAATTTCCTTCCACAACATATCACCACAAATAGATTTTTATAAAGCATTGGAAAAGCCAATCTGAATACATAGCTACAAAGCTTCCCTTTCATATCCTTTAATTAAACATGCTGCGAAGCATTTTTGGATTTTCCAGCATTTAAAAACAAATTAGTAAAGTTAACAAGTGCAAAAATACACCTCCATTCACAAATAGTCTGAATATGATGAGCATATCCACCATTCATATCCTTTAATTAAACATGCTGCGAAGAAAAATAAATAACCCCAAACACATGGATATTGCGATGTGGCAGACCAAATTTCTCTCTACAACCCAAATTTCTTTGCACTAAAACCAAATGAATGGTACGTCAAAGAAGAAGCCCAAACCCTACTAATAATTCTTGCTGTTTCGTTCACATGGTATTTGAATCCTCTCAGTCTCAGCTGCCAGTTCACCCATGAGAAATTCCGTGCTTAATTAGGCCATGAAGGGAGCACACTTTCAAAGTTTTGTTAGGGCATCAGGTAGGGATGTTCAATTTTACTACAACTACTCAATGTAAAACTGTTCATCTAAAGATAATCAACAAAGATTGACTTTTTTTTACTATGCAATTATTTTCTCTAGTCAAACAAAATTGTGTCATAATGAAAATCTAATGCAACAAAAGTGCTAGTAGGTTTAATCAGGTAAGAAAAACTAAAGCAGAGGTGTAGCAACTTCCACCAAACATAAGCATATATGTTATTGTATAATGGAGTAGAGGTAAAAAGTGCTAATAGAAGTTTTCAATTTCAAACTCCACAAGAAAACACAACGATTTATGATTGCTCCCCTCAGCTGTTGAAAGTGAAAGATTTACATATCTCTAATGGAGTTGACCAGCTTATTATTCTCTAATGGAGAAATCAGGGTATGGAAGAAATGGGATTTACAGATCTCTTCGACCCCAATTGGTTTTCCCCACTGATCCCAATCTTTCCATGATTGATCTTCTTTTCAGAAACTCCAATTCCTATTCTAAATTATAATACATATATACATTTACTCTTTTTCAGGAGAGAAAGATGCATGAAATCGATTTGAAGGCCACCAAACATTCACTTTCAAGAAGAATTCAATTTTCAAACAAAATGCTCATTGTAACTCAGATATGGTTGTCCGTACCTGCTTCGTCTCAGTCCTGATACTGTAACTCAGGTACCACTGAGCAAGAAAACTAACAACAATTTTCCAAGTGGGTTCCTCAGATATGGTTGTTGAGGTCGAAAATGGATTAGTTAACAAGAATTGTCCAAGTGGACTCACATAACTCAACACAATCGCACAACACCATTTAGTAGAACAATTGGCACAATATGTTCAATCTTTGATTTGAGATTTTCAGCGGTAGATTTCATATCTAGTTGTAGAAGAGAGTAGAGATAGTCTGGTATATAAAGAAATCAGAAAATCAAATCACCAGTATGTAATTGAAAGAAACAAGATTCTTTCCACAAAATAAACTTTTACTTGAATGAAAGAGCGGCACAATTCTTGCACAAATACGATATGGTACTGTAATTCTAGAACTTGGAAAAATGGAGCCTTTTGTTAAACAAGATTGTCAAATTACTCATTGTAACCAGAGAATGAACTGAATGAATATACCTGGTCAAATTTAACACTTCTAAGTCTTTGTAATTGTCAGAAATTACATCCAAACTTGCATTTGTAATATTCTGCAATAGCAAGAACAATGTAAATCATATACAAGGAGAAAATATGCATGATGTCAAACTTGAACATTGAAAGTAAGGATATGAGCAAACAATCTTATTACTACAAAAGAAAGTAAATGAAAACTTCAAATCTGTATTCCATAGTTGATTCCTTGATTAAGAGATCAAAAGGAATCTCTAAGTTGAAGCTTGAGAGTGAAGACTGATATTGAGAGAAATAGTTTGATTTTTAGGTGTAATATGGGTAATTTTGGTAGTTGAATTTATCCAGTGGGGATATTTTGAGAATCACGAAAAAGACCACGTCTATGTTGGACTGGTTATTAATGGGAAGTCTTTTGAGATTTTGTATGGTGCAATGAGGTTTCATCTTTTCGAATATTCTTAATCATTTAACATAACAAAAATATTACCATGACATCTAAATTGTCTTAATCATTTTTTATAACACCAAAACTATTCAGTAATTAGTCATAGAAACCAAAGTTTATCTTTCACATGTAATGTTTAGTTTTGTTTGTTGGCTAGCTGATCTTCTCAATCACTGTACTCTCCTTTTTCAATAATATTTCTGTTGTTTTATGGATTTTAAAAAAAATACTAAAGTTTATCTTGGATATGGCTGTATATGTGAGGTATTTTTACATGTTATAAATAGCTCATAGCCGATATTTCATTCTCTCATTGCCATGCTCTTTTCCGAGTACTAGAATATTTCTCTCTGCCTTATTTGTCAATGTACAACCGAATCATTTCATATTTCTGGTCCAATAAAAACATCTAACTTTACACACACTGCATGATATTGTTTCCAAGTGATACGATTTGATACTTGTAAAAAGTTAACTAATCTCTTTTGAGATAAATTGCTGTAAGTTATTGTCCAAAAAACAAAAGTGAATTGCAAGCTTGTAATAACGTTTTTCTTAAATGGGAACAAATAAAAGGAATTAACCTAATTTCATCCTAAATAAAAGAGAACCCTGATGAACCCTAATTTCATCATAAATAAAAGAGAGAGAGAAGAGAGATTACCTGTTCGGTTGCAGTGGCTGTCGATTTTGAAGTCGAGGAGGGAAGTCGAGGGAGGAGCAGGGAAATCGAGGGAGCAGGGAAGGAGGGGAGGAGGGAAGTCGAGGGAGGGAGCAGGGAAGGAGAAGGAGCAGGGGGAAGTCGAGTCGAGGGAGGGAGCAGGTCGATGGAGGGAACCGTCGAGGGAGGGAAGCAGGTCGAGGGAGAGAAGGAGCGCGCAGGTATCGATTTTGTGAAATTTTTGTCGATGAAAGTCGAGGAGGGAAGGTCGAGCGCCAAAAATAGCCCGCCCAATTTTTTTCTTGTTTTCATGTAGCCACGGTTTTTAGCTGTTGCTAAGATAGCCGGTTTAAACGTTGCTAATTTTTGCAACGGTTTTTAGCCGTTGCTAGCTCTAGCCACGGTTTAAAACCGTTGCTAAATTTTTTTGTTGCAACGGTTTTTAGCCGTTGCTAAGCCTAGCCACGGTTTAAAACCGTTGCTACATTTTTTTGTTGCAACGGTTTTTAGCCGTTGCTAAGTCTAGCCACGGTTTAAACCCGTTGCTAAATTTTTTTTTGCAAGGGTTTTGAGCCGTTGCGAATACTTCCCACGGTCTGTAGCCGTTGCTAATATTAGTCACGGTTTTTAGCCGTGCCAAATATACCAACGGTTTTAAACCGTGGCCAGGGTGTTTATTACCCACGGTTTTAAGCCGTTGGTACTTATAGCTACGGTTTTTGGCAGTGGCAAATGTACCTACGGTTATAAACCGTGGGCAGCTCGGCGTAGCTGAATGGCTCTTTTGGTGTAGTGGCAAATGGATATTTATTATTGGGTAAGCTAAGAGGCTAAAAAAATGGTTTAAAGAAATAAATGCCTATATACAAGTTCTAGTTGGTACTAGGACATCTCAACTAAATAAAACAAGAAGTTCTAGTGTAAAAAATATAATTTTTATGTCATTCTTAAAACAATCAATAAGAAAGTCAAGAATAATGAGTATCAACGAAATAATGCGGACTCAAGAAAAATCAGAGTGTAATTAATAACCCTCACGAATAAAGAATAACTCAAAACTCACAAGAGTTAAGTCTCCACTATTATTCTAAGGTTTTCTAGTTCAATATCTCACTAATCAACTTCAAATCATGTTAACTTGGCTTATAGTGCACAAATAGTCAAGTTGAAAAGTCTCACGAAATACATCTAACATAAGGATAATATCAAATATCATGTTTTCTACTAATATAATTACGTGACACGTGTTAGTATGTGTTTTCTCAAAATTAAAGGCAACACAAATATTTTCTAAAATTAAAAAGATTTAAACCCCGCTTCCTCTATTATATATATATATATATATATATATTTAAATTCACCAAGAGTTTACATTTCGAATGCATTTTCATAAAGATTTTGCACAATTACCGTAATGATCTAAGTATGCAATGGAGATTGAGTAACACAAAAAATGACTCCGTTTAATTGTAAAATACGTTTTAAGCTCTAAGATTTTTGAAAATTACACAAAAAATCTAATAAACCACATCACCCTCAAACCTAAACCAAACATTATCCTCAATGAATAAAATAATAATCATGAAAAATGAAGGAAAAAGAAAAGAGGAGGATTAGAGTGATATTACCATGGTGAAGTTTTACCAGTTTCAAATAAATAATGTCCTCACAGTCACCAAAATATAAAAAAGAATCATACCGACGGGAGAAAGGAACACATGGGATGAGAGGCTCTGAGTGACTCCAGTAACAACACCTAAAATAACCTAAAACACTAAAAGAAAAACATAAAAGCAAAAACCTAAACTAAACTAAAATAAAAACCTAAACTAAAGATAGGGTGGAGAACATCAAATCAATTAAGCAGGGGCAACCAGAGAGATTTCGTCTGACACCTCTACTCGCTCCACATAGTGCTTCAAACGTTGCCCATTTACTTTAAATACTCTCCCATCTTTTGGATCTTCAATTTCTATGGAACCATTGGAAAAAACTTGTTTTACCATGAATGGGCCCTGTCCATCTCAATCTTAGCTTGCTAGGATGAAGATGAAGTCGTGAGTCATAGAGATAGACTCGTTGATTGGGCTCGAAATGTTTCCTCGAAATTTGTTTATCATGAGCTGTTTTCATCTTCGCCTTGTATATTCAAGAATTGTCATAGGCATCATTCTGCAACTTCTCAAATTCAGCTAACTGAAATTTCTGCTGAATACCTGCATCATTGAGATCAAAGTTAGTGTTTTTGACAGCCCAATAAGTGCGATGTTCTAACTCAACAGGTAAATGACAGGATTTTCATATATAAACCAGTACGGAGACACCCCTAGAATTGTCTTATACGCGGTACGATAAGCCCAAAGTGCATCAGGAAGGCGCAAGGACCAATCCTTCCTATCAGGATTCACCATCTTCTCCAAGATTTGTTTCACTTCTCAATTTGTCAACTTAGCTTGGCCATTTGTCTGCGGATGATAGGCATTGGCAACCTTGTGATGAACTCCATACATGCGCATCAAAGCCTCAAAAGAGCGATTACAGAAATGAGTCCCCTGATCACTAATAATGGCTCATGGTGTACCGAAACGGGATCAAATGTGTTCTTTGATAAACCTGACAACAATGTTGTTGTCATTGTTCCGGCATGCCACAACCTCTACCCATTTGGACACAGAGTCCACTGCAAGCAAAATATACAAATATCCAAAAGAAGGTGGAAAAGGTCCCATAAAATCAATCCCCCAACAATCAAATATCTCAATGACTAGGATGGGGTTAAGGGGCATCATATGTCTCCGGGACAGTGCACCTAACTTCTAACATCTATCACAAGAACGACAATAATTGTTAGTGTCCTTAAACAATGTAGGCCAATATAATCTCGACTGTAAAATTTTTGCAGTGGTATTTTTCATAGAAAAATGGCCTCCACAAGCTGCACTATGACAAAAATGTAAGACACTTTCAATCTCACCTTCAGGGATACAACGCCTCATGATTTGGTCGGGGCAATACTTATATAGATAAGGATCATCCCAATAAAAATTTCTTGCCTCGACAAAACATTTGCACTTATCTTGAGCATCCATGATGATGGAACTTCGCCGGAAAATCAAGTAATTAACAATGTGCGCATACCATGGTACTTGAGTGACGGCGAATAGGTGTTCATCAGGGAAGTCATGGGCCATTGGCCGAGTCATTGAACTTCAAACGAGACAAGTGATCCGCCACAACATTCTCGACCCCTTTCTTATCCTTTATAGTTATATCAAATTCCTGCAGAAGTAAAATCCACCTAATCAATCGTGCCTTAGCATCCTTTTTAGAAAGAAGGAACTTAAGAGCCGTATGGTCAGTAAAAATAGTCATAGGTGTACCAATCAAATAAGCACGAAATTTATCTAAAGCAAAAACTACAGCTAGCAACTCTTTTTCAGTAGTCGAATAATTCATTTGAGCATCATTAAGTTTTCGACTAGCATAGTAAACAACAAAGGGCTTCCCTTCCATTCGTTGTCCCAAGACTACCCCCACAACATAGTTGCTTGCATCACACATTATCTCAAATGGTAAATTCCAATTCAGTGGTTGCATGATGGGGGCAGAGGTGAGCCTATCAATGAGAGTTCGGAAGGCGTCCTCACACTCTTATGTCCATTGGAACAGGGCGTCCTTGACAAGGAGGCTACTTAATGGTCTAGAAGTGGCAGAAAAATTCTGTATGAACCTCCGCGTGCCCTAGAAATGAGCTCACATCCTTGACACTTTTAGGTGTAGGTAATTTAGAAATCAATTCAATTTTATTTTTATCAACCTCGATTCCTTTATCAGAAACTATGTCTCCCAGAACTATTCCATAGGAAACCATGAAATGACATTTTTCCCAATAAAAGGAATCACCAAAAACAGCCTTTAAGTGAAGTAAACATGAATAAAAGGAATCACCAAAAACAATAAAAACATCCATGAATACTTCCATATATTTTTCAACCATGTCTCTAAAAATACTCATCATGCATCTCTGAAAAGTAGCCGGTGCATTACACAAACCAAATGGCATACACTGAAAAGCATAAGTACCAAAAGGACATGTGAAAGTAGTCTTATTCTGATCCTCTAATTTAATCTCAATCTGATAATATCCTGAACACCCATCTAGAAAGCAATAGAAATAATGACCAGCTACTCGCTTTAAGATTTGGTCTATGAATGGAAGTGGGAAGTGATCCTTGCGGGTGGCAAAATTAAGTTTCCTATAATCAATGCACATGCACCACCTTGTCATTACCTTAGTAGGAACAGACGCCCCCCTCATCATTAGTCACCACTGTTATTCCAAATTTCTTGGGAACCACTTGAGTTTGACTAACCCACTTGCTATCAGAGATGGGATAAATGATGACTGCATCTAACAATTTTAAGATTTCCTTTTTCACCATCTCTTTCATAGTAGGGTTAAGTCATCTTTGAGAGTCTCTATGGGGTTAACTCCTTCTAAGTGAATCCTATGGGAACATATTAAGGGGTTAATACCTTTGATGTCAGCTAGAGTCCAACCTAATGCAGATTTGTGCTCACGTAACATATTAATCAATTCTTCTTTTTGTGAGCTCTCAAGCACAAAAGAAATAATAACAGGAAAGGTATCACCTGGTCCGAGGAATGCATGTTTAAGTCCCTCAGGCAGTGAAACTAGGTAAACTTTCGGAGTTTTCACGATGGATGGTTGTGGTTTCTGTCTTTCCTTTGGCAACTCCTCAAAGCATGGTTGCCATTGTCATCCTCCTTTATCCTTTAACCCTGAAACAAGAGAAATATCAAAAACATTGTTAGGATAAAGTGAACTCTCAGAATTAGAAATAGAAAGAAGGTACTCTAAGATTTCAGAATCTGCACTCAGGAGCGCCTCCTCTGATATCAGCGTGTCTATCATGTAGGTATGATGACACTCATCATCATCATGTGGTTGCTTGCTAATATTGAATATGTTGACCTCCAGAGTCATGTTCCCAAAAGACAGCTTCATTAGACCGTTCCTGTAATTGATAAGAGCGTTAGCTGTGGCAAGAAAAGGTCTACCTAAAATAATCGGAACTGTAGACTCCATATTAACTGCAGAATTAGTATCTAAAATAAGAAAGTCGATGGGATAGTAAAACTTATCAATCTGCAGCAAGACATCCTCGACTATTCCTCTTGGCTTCTTAACCGATCTATCGACCAATTGTAGTACAACAGATGTGGGTTTAATCTCTCCTAGACCCAGTCACAAGTAAATAGAATATGGCATCAGATTTACACTTGCTCCTAAATCCAACAAGGCTTGGCCGAACTCATGAGTCCCAATCTGGCAGGTGACTGTAGGACACTCTGGATCTTTGTACTTGAGTGGTGTTTTCTGCTCAATCACCGCACTTACCTGTTTTGTCAAGAAGGCAGTCTTTTTGACATGATGCTTCCTCTTGATAGTGCATTGATCCTTGAGGACCCTCGCATAAATTGGTACCTGTTTAATCACATGCAGCAAAGGTAAGTTAATTTTAACCTGTTTCAAGTGTTCTAGAATCTCACCATGCATTTTTTGATTTCTTTCCAGTAGGTCGTAGTGCTTGAGGAAAAGGAACTGGAACTGGAATGTTCCTATTGAGCTCATCTTCAGGGATGCTCTCCTTTGCACTTGGAAAGGTGCCTATAGTCGTGGACGAGCTTGATCCATCTAAAATCTTACCACTCTGAGTAGTGATGGTATTAACCTCTTTGACATTCTGAGAGTCTGAATTAAAGATTTGTGCCATAAGTTGGGCCTTCGGATTTGCTTGAGGTTGTGACGAAAATTGACCCCGCTCTTGTACTGTTAATGAACTTGTCAGCTTGGTTATCTGGCTTTTGATCTCGTTATTCTCTTCTGCCAACTGTGTCAATGCAACCTCAAATTTTTGATTAGTTTTACCTTGTGCCTCTATAAATGTATGTAATGTGTCTGATAAGGAACTTCTGTTAGATTGCGCATTATATGAAGGTACATGGTATGACCTAGGTGGTTGTGCCTGTGAGTGTGTAGGTTGGTCTGATTCGGACCTCCAGCCTAAGTTAGGGTGATCTCTCAAGCCAGAATTGTAAGTGTTAGAGAATGGTGAGTAAGGCTTCTTGTACATCCCTAAGTACTTATAACTCCCTAGTCGCTCTATCCAATTGGGCTCTAAGGCTGTCATCTTCCCTAAGTTGGTAAACTCTAGCTAGGCGTGTTCTATCCATGCTCTCAGTAACACTTGGACCAGTCCAAGTATGAGCCTTTTCAGCCAAATCATTCAGGTACTCAATGACCTCGTCAGGGTCCTTTTGCAAAAGCTCTCCATTACACATCATCTCAATGAACCGACGCTCTCTACTGGTGAGCCCCTCATAAAAATAACTGACTAAGTGCCAATTCTCATACCCATGGTGTGGACATGTATTCAAGAAATCCTTGAACCTCTCCCATGCTTGATATAATGTCTCGTTATTCGTTTGGGTGAAGGTAGAAATTTGTCTTTTTAGAACGTTGGTTTTGTGGTGAGGAAAATATTTATTAAAAAATGCTTGGGTCATCTTCTCCCACGAACCTATAGACCTTGGTCGCAAAGAGTATAGCCAACTCTTCACTTTTTTCTTAAGGGAAAAAGGAAAGAGCCTTAGTCTAACTGAGTCTACCACTACACCAAAAACCCCCTTTAGCAACGGTTCTGTACCGTGGGCGTAACCCATTGCCACGGCTAATAGTGGTTGGCTACAGAGGCGTCGCGAAATTTGTTGCAACGGCTATAAACCGTTGCTAAAATGTTTAGCAACGGTTTTATGTTTGAGTAGGGGTGGTGATTTTCAGCATTTAGCCACGGTTTTAAACCGTTGCAAGTAGAATAGCAACGGTTTTTAGCCGTGGCAAAAATAGCCACGGTTTTAAGCCGTGACAAGGTGTAGATATTAGCAACGGTTTTAAACCGTGGCTAAAAAGGTAGCAACGGTTTTTAGCTGTGGCTAACCATGGCCACGGTTTTTAAGCCGTGACAAGATGTAACTATTAGCAACGGTTTTAAACCGTGGCAAACGTGATAGCAACGGCTTTGAGCCGTGGCAATAGTTAGCCACGGTTTAAAACCGTGGCAAATTTTTTTTTTTTTTTTTTTTTATTTTAATTTAATTTTAATTTTTTTTTTTGGCTATCAAATGACTTTGAGTCATTGAGTCAAAATCTATCAAATAATGGAGGCAAAGTAATGTAATTAATACGAAAATGTATTACATTGAGTCAAAATCTATCAAATAATATCTCAAATACAAATTTCTAGGAGGCATATCTAAGCTTGTTTCATCCAAATTTCTTCTACTGTTTGAATTTTGACTTTTCCTTGTTAAACTTTGTTGATTGTTCATGTGAGTACCACTATAGTTCTTCATATGGTCAATGAGAGTCTTTAAGCATATCTAGGAGGCATTTCATATTTAAATCCTCCTTAGCGTCCCTATCATCAGCAACCTCATCCAATTTTTCGAGAAAACATTTCCTATCTTGGATATCAAGTGGATGATCCTTCTCACCCTGCACCAGTTTAAAGAAAAATTCATAAGATCTTCTGAATATGAGAAAGTGTTCTCGTTTAGGTAAACTCAATGCAGTCATCAAATTTGCGAAAATCTTACATCCTGAAAGTTTGGCCAGATTTTCCCAGGTTCCACCAAATCCATATTTTTGCTGTTGGCTAATGTCCTGTACCTGTTCATAGCCAATAGTCAATGACGAGGTCAATTTCCCCTCTTTATAAAAAGAAATTAAACTTCTAAATATATTTTTGGAAAGGAGTGACATCCACATGATCGGAGCAATATAGAGAAAGGAAACAAGATGCTATTACTTGCTTCTTCATTCTCAGGCTACTTCTCATAAAACAAAAGGGAACAAAACAACTCTAATGCAATTCTTTGATTCTAACTTTTTTTGTTCATTCATTTAGCAGTTGCAACTAAAACAAGGAATCAAAAGATAGAACACCACTAGAATACTTTCAGACCAAGTGGCTCCAATATGGCATGACTGAGATGAGTATTGACAGTTTGACACTAATTTCACACTCACCTAATAAGATTTATATATTCAAGCAATGCCTTAACCAATTTTCTCTGTAATGTTTAGTTTCTAACTATGATGGGGTTCTTGGATTAATTTGAAATACATGCATGTGATGTTGAAAATGTCAATGTTAAAAAAATGACAATGTAAAAGGTTGTCTCAAACTCTTTATACGAGTAATTTCTGCATAAGGTGAAACTGGAGCTAAGAGACAGACCTTCAACTGGAGCATTTTCTGGAATGGCTGGTTGTACACCTTCAATAGCAAGCCAATGAACTACAACTGATGTATCTAGAGGGGCTTTCGGCAGGGGAGCTTCGATCACCTACACAATCGAATACTGTGTGGGATAGAACGAATCTGAAAATAGTTACAAATAATAATCTGGAGTTAACAAGACGATTGATTCTTACATCTTTAAATTCGACATCCTTGTTGTCAATGTAGAATAAATCCTTGTGACCTATAGCTCTTTTGAAGCGCAAAGGATCTCCAGTAGCAAAGCCATAAATTGGCTGAAGTAACAAGAGTTGACATATATAAGCAAATGGAAATCCTGTAATAAAATTTATATAAATTTACTTTGAGAAAAGAAAACGAATACTTCCCAAATAAAAAACACCATACACATGCAGAACCATTGAAATGAAGTACATTGGAACCCTTAAACATCAACAAATACCTTTCTCTCCTTTCTCACCACCATTTTCATTAAAAATCAACATTTTTTCAAACAACTCACACCACACACAGCAGCAGCAGAAGGGTGAGAGACTAAGATCTCCCTCAAGCTTCAAAGGTTACAGATAAAACAGAGGAATGTTGGGGGTTGGGGGGGAGAGGGCAAGATCTGCTCCGATGTGTGTGTGTGTGTGTGTGGGGGGGGGGGGGGGGGGGGGGGGGGGGGGGGGGGGTCATAGAAATCCAGTTTTTAAAATTTCAGTCCGGTCCTCGATTTTGACAAATCGGGCCGGTTGACAAATTCCAGTTTTTAATCGGTTAACCTCGATTTTAAAATTATTTTTCTTTTCCTTCCAACTCTAGCTTATGTAATTTTACCTAATCATATTTATATAATTGTTATCGTAAACTCAGGTATTGTAAAGTTAATTTAATCTGATTTGTTTATACGCCGCTAGACGACCAAACAGAACATCTCCAACAGGAGACCAGATCCCAAGTTCAAGGAATTTGTTGATACACTGAGCAAATACTCCAACTCAAGACCCAAACAACCAAACTTATTTGGTTTGAATCAGCAGGAAATTCAGCACAAATATGTGTGATTCATTCGTGTTTGTTTTTAAGTTTTCTTCACTAAAATCATTATATTCAAATATGGGATAGAGTGTTTGATCAAACTCTTCTCCTCCACAAAAAATTAAGTAAAATCATTATATTCAAATATGGGATAGAATGTTTGATCAAACTATTCTCTTCCACAAAAAATGAAGAATTTGAAAAGTCTTCCAAACTTGCTGTTTGTTTTCATGCAAACTCGTCATTATCTCATTTGGATGCAAGCATCCAAACACCTAATCCTCACCCACTCCTTTCTTTTCCTCCCTAAATTATAGCAGCCACAGACTCATAATAGATAACTACCTACCTTGTTTCATATTAGAATCATCAAAGAAAGATTCAACTGATTACAATGGAGGCGGCTATCAACTGATCTCACCCTTCCATAGAGTCAATTCGATCGAGTTTCAAGTTGATTTAACAGGTTCTAAGCACAACCTAAAAGACAAAATATTAATCCCTACATTTCGAAAGCTAATGTAAAAATGAATCAAATGGGGGATGAGATGAAGCTTACCGAGAACCAAAAGTGCCTCTGGGAATGCACCAAGGATATGGAAAGCGCTGGCACCAAAGATACCCGGTCCAAGGATCCTAAAAATAAGTTCAGAACCAGCTGAGACGTAATTTTCTCCGAGGTACAATAGGTACTGGTACACAACAATGAGGAAAATTTGACCCCAAACATTTCCTGTGCAGGGCAAGAACCCATACATGGGCTCACAAGTTACAGTTGAAGTTACACCAACATCATGATCATAGCTAACCCCATCAGTCACTAAACTAGTGGAATTTGTTTTGATCGAACGGCCATAGGCCGTTTCATTAACGACTATGAAGAGAACCGAAATGAAGAATATAGCTCTGCAGGTTGCCATCTTGTGGAAAGATGGTTTGTGGAGCAAAACCATGTGTATAAGAAGGAGAGAAATATGGGCAAAGTGCAAGTAGGTGGGGTTAAAACAGAATCGTTGCTTTGAAGGAACCACAATATGGATTATAAAGGGTGGACTTAGACAAGTCAATTATATAATAACAAGTGCATTAGATTAGCTATGAGACTCTTTTATAGTTCTTCTGTTTGATTTTATATAATAACAAGTGCATTAGATTAGTAAATGAAATCTTTCTCTATGTTAAGCCTAGTCTCACAGCTTTCCAAAAAAAAAAAAAAAGTCTAGTCTCACTAGAGCATTTCAAATTGCATCCCACAAACCTATCCCCCACTTTTAAAAAAAAATTAGGATTCTTTGAGGCCTTCAAAACTGAAAAATTGTCAATTGTGTGAGTCCCACTTACTAAGACAGTCTTAATGGTTTGGGGAAAGACGGGAATAATTTTCCATAATTTTCAGGCTTTTAAACCTGGTAATTAGGGATTTTGGGTACAAATCATTCTTCCACAAATTGATTGTTGAGAGCTAAATCGTTTCTCAGAAATAATAAAGTTGTTAATCTGATACTAGGAATAAAACTGAAAGGCCCCTTAACTATTTAACTTGTTAATAGAATGAACCACTCCTTTACGACTAAACTATAATACCCTTGCTACATTGTATATGAATAATGGACATTTTTTCCCTAAACATGATATTTGACACTCTCATTGGAGATGATGAATGCTCCTTGTAATGAAAGGGATCGAAAAGCAAAGATGGTGATAGCATACCAATGGGGTGAACAGTAAGGGCAGGACGATTGGAGACAGCAGTATGTCTACTAAGAAAGATGACTTCATCTACAATTTCGCCCGTGGCCTCCTCCCAACGTTTGTCCAAATGATCCTCCTTTACAATGCTATTATCGTGCCTTAGTAATCTCACCACATCTCCATTAACGAAACTCTGTATCTGGTTATCCTGAATCATTCATTTCATCGGAACCAAATCAAATCGATCATCAAGAGTTTAAATCAAAACAACAACAACAACAACGTAGTAAAGACATTAAAAATAATGAAAAGAAACCTAGCGTAGCGTAGCGTAGAGTACCTGAAGGAAGGGGCCGGGGCGCCAACCGGGCATGGCCAAGAGGGCAGAGGCAGGGCCGAGGCAGGCCGGATCCACTGTTGTCGCCACCACTAGAATCACCATTATTATTATTATTCTTGCTGCTGCGAATGAATCGGAATCGCTGGGTGGAGAGAGAGGGGAAGGAAGGAGTGTTTGTTACCAATCACAAGTCCATTATTATCACAAGTCCATCTGCAAAATACCAATCAAATTGAAGAACTCTCAACGACAATAAAAAGCTTTGTAGACTGTACAATAGCAACTAAACAAGTGATATTGGTAGAAGAAAAATGTCAAAATCAAACTTGAAGACGTCAAAGCATTTAGAACTGACATAGTACATTTATTACCTGCAGAAGAATATATCCAACAAAAGAAATGCGCAACAGATAACTACAACCATGATATCTTCACAAACAAACTGAGATATATATGAATCGTAAGAATTTCCAGGATAATAAGCTCGTAAAGTACAATCAAACATCGAAGGTACTTACGTTTCTTCAGTAAAACTACTGATTGGGAGAAGGCGCAACTCATCAGATTTTCTACTTTTCTCAAGTTCGGCTTCACATTTTTCAAGCTTTTCTTTCAACTCGGCAGCTTCCTAACGTTGTAATAAAAGAACCAAATTTAATATGTGATCAAGAAAGAAAATGATAGCACCAGAAAAACATTGCGACTTGACTTGACAGTATTAATTTCACCAATTGTTGAAAATAATACATAACATAATCTCATGGACTGAACATATTGAATTCTAACAGATAAAAAAGATATCTTTTCAAGGTGCATAAATTGGAAACATTAAATCTTATGTCCCATCTTCATGTACAGATATGTTCTTAAAAAAGTACAACCAATTTAAATGAATCGATCTAAATATTGTGGTAATAACATTTCAGAGGACCTTGGCAATAAAATCAAGTATCAGAATTTTTGAACTAAAAAGCTTACAGAAGTTAGATGTAAACAAATTATACCATGTTAACTACACATGGAGGTAAGCCATACCTTTTCAAATTGTTTTCTTGCTGATAGTGCCTTTTCAAGTTTCTCTTTATAATCAATCTCAACTTGGTTCAAATGTTTCTGCATACCAAAGGTATAAACATATATATGAAACTGAATAGACACAGTCTGCAGTAACCTGACATGGATGCAATCACCACTTACTTCCAATGCCTTGATTACACCCTCAAGTTCGCCAGACTTCCTAGACCATTCCTCGGAACTCTCTTTATATAATTCAACAAGCTTAGTCACCTTCAATCAAGATGTGAAATTTAAAACTTACAGTACACCAAGACAGATTATAGAACTTCCAAAAGTGAAACTATAAGTAGATGGAAGCACATATATCATTCAAAATCTAACATCCTAAAAATCGAAATATTTTCATGCACTGATCCTAGTCACAAAAATAAAGTATTGTCGATGGCGTTGTCCAGAAATGTTGAAACAAACTAACACATTGAGGAGCCTTGCAAATAAGGTTGAAAAATGAGTGCATGCAAAATCATACAAAAAAGTGATTTAAGATCACATTATTCAAATAAAGTTAACCTGATAATGTTTTGAACTTTAACCTGGTATCTGCTTGTAATGCGCTACACATTACATGTCCTCCTGTTACTTATAAAAACCTTATTAGTAACTTATTATATAACGACTTTTAGTCCAAAAATTTATTTTTGTGAAATCGGTATAATGGTATTGTCCTAACACATTCCCTAACAATCTTTAAAATGATACCTCCAATCAACATTAATAGTTTTCAAAACTCATGGTGCTTCTAGCATGTGATACGCACAGCATGCCAGAGGCTAGTATATGCCAAAGGCATGGGAAAGCTTGCCTAAGACATGCTAAAATGTGAAATATCATGTCACCACCTGATTACCTGAATGTGTGTGTGGAGAGAGAGGGAGACAAGGGGAAATAATATGACAAAAATTACCATAGTGTAATCCACTCATGTGCTTTCCAGAAAAAATTTACAATGACACTAGTGTACTTTCCAGCAAAACGCTCAAGCCATTTTCACTAATATATGAGGAAACATTGGAGAAAGTAATATAAAGTAAATTTTTCAATTAAACTCACAGTTGAAATTTCAGCAGAGAATCGTTCTTCATTTGCAGCAGCAACATCTTTGGAAGAACATAACTCCTTCACGAAAGATATTAACACATGTGTAAGGTTATAAGGCAACCTAGGTGAGAAGAAAATGCATAACTCAAAAAGACATGCGACAATAGATTAGCCCATACATCCTGCAGTGATGTCAATTCCGATTCTAGCTCCTTCAGTCTCTCTTTGCTCCACTTCAAAGAGCTTGAACATTCACTGAATTGTCTCTCAACCTGGAAAAAAAATATAAAAATATCCAACTGCCATGACACCGAGAAAAAAAAAACAACAAAAAAACTTACATCTGTGAGCTTATAAGACATCTCTGCCTCAAGTTCCGAATGTGATTTACGCAGTTCCATGAGACTTGTGACTTTAACTGTCAACTCCTCGTTGAGCCATGTGTTATGCCTCTCCGAAAGTTCCTTTTCCTGCTCGTATACCAAGTTGGCAAAATAAGAAAGATAGACAGACAGATTACAGGATGGCAATCCTCATTCAACATTACACCAATGTTTGTTCTTGAGAAATAGCATCATGGATGAATAAAGGCAAATACTTACAAGTTGCCAAATGTATGCAAATAAAGATAAATAACAACCTTCAGCATATAGGAAACACCTAAAAGACATGGCACCCAAGCATTGTAACAGTAGACTCATGCATGATGTTATTGTGGAGAATGTACATGAAGCTAAAAATAAATATAAATAAATAGCAGTAACAGTCTATATAAAGATCAACCTTCCATGCTTTTGAAGCAAAGATCTTCGAACAGATTGAGTTGGATGTGCAGTGAAGACCAAATCTACTGTCTGATTCTTCAGAGCATCAAAAACTTCTTCAGGAGATTTTTTCAATTGCCCCACCAGTTTTTTTATAGTCTCTTCAATATCTGATTCAGTTGTAGCAGAGTTCTCATCAGCAAAATCCCCCTTTTTTAGCTTGATCCTTCTTCGGTGAGCTATCTGCACCTCCTCGGCCAAATTGGCCAAGTTAAGCATGTGGGAAAATGATTTAGCAACAACAATAGAGTCCCCTGGATCCAAACTTGTTAAAACATTTCCAAGCTCTTCCAGCTTCTTAGGATCGTGCTTCCCTTCATATTCAGCAGAAAGCTCATAGCACTCTTGAACCTAAACAACACAGAACAAGCTAAAAGAGTGAGCTAATCTTAAAGTTGAACTTTATGCAAGCAACCATATCCAACAAAGTCAATTGAAAGGCTGATGTAAAGACGAAGCAAAACGGCACTTAATAATTCACACTGCAATAGTCTAATGTAAAGACGAGTTTTCAACACTATTATATTTACTTCTGTTTCAGGATTCTAAGACATTCATGGTTTGCTTCAACCATTGAATATTCAGACATGGAAACCACCAAAACTGTAACAAAAGGTTGCGCTATTCACACTTTAACAGCAAAACTTTGAAGAAGTAGTAGTATCAACACAAATTTCTAGATAATTGATTCCAAGATATAACATAATAATACCTTAATAAATTTGGAAAGTGGTTATCCCTAAAAACAGATCAAAAGAACATAATATTCATTTATCACTCAGAAATGACATTACTCAGAAGAACAGAACCATCATTAAATTGAATATCAAATATGGATCTATTTATTAGGCAGTTGACTTAAACCTTATTAACAATGATACAAACCTAAAATAGAAAATCTGGAAAAGAAAAAAAAAATTAGGTTTGTAAATCCTACAAGTCGAGGGAGCAGGGAAGGAGGGGAGGAGGGAAGTCGAGGGAGGGAGCAGGGAAGGAGAAGGAGCAGGGGGGAAGTCGAGTCGAGGGAGGGAGCAGGTCGATGGAAGTCGATCGAATGGAAGGAGAAGCAGGTCGAGGGAGGGAGAGTCGATCGAATGGAGGGAGAAGCAGGTCGAGGGAGGGAGAGTGAAGCAGGTCGAGGGAGGGAGAGTAAAGCAGGTCGAGGGAGGGAGAGTCGATCGAATGGAGGGAGAAGCAGGTCGAGGGAGGGAGAGTCGATCGATTTGGTGAAATTGCGAAAGGAGGGAAGGTCGAGCGCCAAAAGGAGGGAAGCCCGCCCAATTTTATTTTTCAGCTTTTCATGTAGCCACGGTTTTGAGCCGTTGCTAGACCTAGCCACGGTTTAAAACCGTTGCTAAATTATTTTTAGCCACGGTTTTGAGCCGTTGCTAAATTTAGCTACGGTTGAGAACCGTTGCTAATTTTTTTTGTTACCACGGTTTTAAGCCGTTGCTAAATATCGCCACGGTTTAAAACCGTTGCTAAAGTTTTTTTTTGCAACGGTTTTGAACCGTTGCTACATTTAGCCACGGCTTAAAACCGTTGCTAATATTTTTGTTGCAACGGTTTTAAGCCGTTGCAAAACATGCCCACGGTCTGGAGCCGTGGCTAATATTAGCCACGGTGTTTAGCCGTGACAACTTTACCAACGATTGTAAATCGTGGCCAAGTTGTTTTGTACCCACGGTTTTAAGCTGTTGGTATGTATAGCTACGGTTACTGGCCGTGGCAAATACAGCAACGGTTTAAAACCGTGGGCAGCTCGGCGTAGCTAAATAGCCCTTTTGGTGTAGTGTACAGCCTCAACTTTGTTGTGGAAAGTGGCCACAACTTCCTCGAATTCCCTAATGTGAACATAAAGATTTTCACTCTCTAAGCCATGAAAAATGGGTAATAATTGTATCATACCCGGCTTAGAATCTAGCTTTGGTGTATTTTGTGCAAACATGATACATGATGGAGTAGCAGTGCGTGTGGGGTGGAGATAGTCCTTTAGCGAAATATCATGGTCATCTTCGTGATTACTCATGGTGTTAGAATTAGAAGTAGGACTTAATTTGGTCACAATGTGAATTTGTGGGTGTTTTAAATTTAGGATCCTAATTAGTCTCCCTAAGTGGTCTCTATTTCAAGTCACACTCCCCCAATGTATTTTTTTTTGTTTTTTTTTCCATTTTTTAAGAAATAAAATAATAAATAAATAAATAGAATTGACCTAAAACCTGCAAATAAAATAAAACAGTGAGCAAGAAAGATATACCCGAAACCTCCCTTGTAGAATGCAGTGGCGGATCTATAGCTTGGGTAAGGGGGTCAATTGACCCCCTTAGGTTTTAAAAAAGTCAATGAAAGTATATAAAATTTTAATCTTGCGTTCCTTAAAAATTTTATGTTGCCCCTCTTGTCTGAGTTTCTCTCCTCTTGTCTGGTTCCTCTGAGTTTCTCTCTTCTTGTCTGGTTCCTCTGAGTTTCTGAGTTTCTGATTTTCTCAGAGAAGAGATTCTCTCTTATTGTCGATTTTCAATAAAAAGCTCTCCTGAAAAGTGTTTCTCTCCTCTTGTCTTTTAGGAACTCAATGAAAAGAGAGAGATGTGAATGAAAATAGAGCTAAAGTGGGTTTTGAAGAGAGAAATATCAGTTTGGGTATTTAATAAAAAGATAAAAAACTTCATTTTATTAAATTTGTTCAAAGGTTTATTCTAATCAATCAAAGAGATAGAGAAAAAATCCAGGACGTAAGTTCGTTTCTTTTATCCGAGGAGAATGAGGTTATTTTAATGCAATTGCTCATAAATCAAAGTTTTTTTCTAATGAAAAAGAGAGATAAAAAAATCATACTTTGTTAATCGCCTTCATGTTTAGGTTGGGGGTATTTGTTGAATCACCTTGATGTTTAGATTGGTAGGTATTTGTTTAGTTGTTTAAATTTTGAGTGGGTTTCATATTTGTTTAAGTTTAGGTGCGGTATTTCATGTTTGTATAAGCATCTGATTTATCATATTTCTTTATACAGGAGAACTTCATATTTGATTTTTAATTTAATTTAATTTGTTTAGGCTTTGACAAAGTGGGTATTTGATCCTTGAAGCTTTTACCTAAATTTACTGTGCATCTACATTGACTCATTAATTATGTATGTTTCTCGCGTAATACTTTTAAAACTATATTTTAATCATATTTATGTATATATTTTAAAAATTAAATTATCCATAACTTTTTTGCCCCCCTTTGTCTGCAATCCTGGATCCGCCCCTGGTAGAATGACGCTTCTCCCCGGCAACGGCGCCAAAATTTGATTACACCCATACAGTACACACGGTCAATTGCAGTAAAGATTGGGGTGTCGATCCCACGAGGAAAAACGATCTACAAAACAAGGTCAAGGAAGAAGAACTACGCAAAACTAAATTTAAGAAATTCTAGCAATTTTAAAATATGAAATTGAATTTAGTTTAATGAAAATCAAGTTTAGAAAAATCACAAGGTTCCAAGAATCTCTCCTAGATTTCACGCGCCAACTTGTATTGATTCGTTATCATAACTCAATTACGTGTTTCACGTCCTAAACAACATAATCGAAAAAATAGTCTTTAATGCACCAATATATTCTAATGTAAATGGATTTTAGGTTTCACTTTTTCTAGAAAGCACAAAGGTTGGTCATATATGATATCCTAAATTTACGATTTATCCAGAGACAATAACGTAATAAAAGACGATCATATATAACTAACCTACATGAATTAATTGATCTTTAAAATTCCACATAAGAAAAACGTGACTAGACTTATATGGAGAAGAAAAAGACAACCACCAGAATAATAATCTACGAAGAAGTTGATGAAAATTTTGTCACTAAAATAACATAAACTCCTATATTAAATAAAAGTGAAAATCATAAACACCATTATTCATCGTGAAAGCAAAAAATGAATCAGATACCAATTAAAGTGCGTTATATCTAGAAAGTTCATCTTTTCTCCTTGCGT
This sequence comes from Berberis thunbergii, assembly GCA_003290165.1. Classification (NCBI taxonomy): domain Eukaryota; kingdom Viridiplantae; phylum Streptophyta; class Magnoliopsida; order Ranunculales; family Berberidaceae; genus Berberis; species Berberis thunbergii. The sequence continues at coordinate 79,835 of QNQO01001514.1, forward strand.
GGAGTTTAGTCACACGTGGTGAAGGTGATGATAGAAATAGTGGTGTGGAGCTTCATTACCATGGTCGTATGGTGGATTAGTGATGTGTTCCTTGCTCCTGCGCATTCCCTTCTCCTGCATTTCTGCTACTGCTGGACAACGTGTTGGCTGCTTGCTGCCCTGCGTTTTGGCTGCCTGCTGGACAACGTTTTGCACACCCTCTGTTGCGATATCTACTGTTCTCCTTGTGGTTAAAAGAAACCAAAACTACTCCTTTTTTTGGAAACCCCCCAATTGGAAATCATAGGGGTGGGCAAGAATCCCGGCCCCGACTCGGCAGACCCGGGCCGGTATGGTTCCGAACCGATTTAAATTAGGACCAACGATTTATACAATTTTTATCCCAGTTTCGATCCCGGACCAGTTCTTACCGGTTCGGGATCGGTTTTATTAATTTTGTCCCGGACTGTTCCGGTCTGTCCAGATTACTATAGTAAGCCCAAGCCCAAATCTGTTACACGTCATCCCACACCAAATCTTGTACACAACCCAAGCCCAAATCTCTTACTATACACCACATTTCTTACACATCGTCCCACATCACATCACATCTCTTACACATTTCTTAGACATCGTCCCACACCACATCACATCTCTTACACATCATCCCACATCACATCTCTTACACCTCATCTCATATTTTGTTCATTTTGAATTGAAAAAAAGCAAAAAAAAAAAAACAACCCGGGTAGTCATGGTCCCGACCCGGACTATCTCGGTTCCAAACAATCCGGGTCAATCGGGTCATCCCAAAAAAATTGGTTTTCCCGACCCGGATTGTTCCTGATTGATTGAACCGGGACTGGGATACGCCTCAACCTGGACCATGCCCACCCCTAGGAAATCAAATTTCAATTGTAAACAAAAGGGATCCTCCTGTATTTGTGTTTCTATTCTTGCATAATTCCTCCCTATTGATGGATCTCAAGCCCAATGAAATTAGAAACCAAAATAGCCCAATGAAATTAGAAACCAAAAAAAAAAAAAAAAACAAAGGGGTGGGATCCCTTTGTTTAAATTTGTATCAATAATGGGTTTGGCTATGTTCATCCACATGACTTCTTTGTTTCACCAAAATTCAAAACTAATTTCCTTTATTTTTTTTCTTTGGTTCTCTTAATCTTTGGCTTGAGCGTCTCTCGCTCCACTTCGTCAATTTGTTTATAAATTTTCAATTCACCACGCTAATGCACTTTTGTCATTTAAACTCCAAATCCTACAAAGATACATAAATAAAATAATTAAACTAAAATTTACTATTTCAAACACTAACGAATATAAATTAGGAGGTATATTATGTAATAATTATGTCAACATTAGCGGCAAATTGATGTAGTCGCTTTTTGCTCTCTACTTTGACCTAGTCTTGCTGACCTGCTGACCTACACAAGTAACACACGTGAGCAACGTACCACCATTGTGGTGGCCGATGGCACTCTGATGCTAAAGTCAAATAGGGATCTGAGAAAGGTGTAATGTTGTACACAGGGAATTTGTAGTGTACCTTATCTTACCAATCTTATGTCTTATTTATAGTGCAAGAGTCATGGTTCTACCAGGCCATCGAAGACGTAGTTTAGGAAGGAGATTTTCGTGGATATTCTTATCTAATTAGGAGTCGTGATGTAGAAGGGAAGTTTCATTTTAACTTTGTGCTCTTAGATACGCGGGAGATAGTTTCCAATCCAAGAACAATCCGTAGAAGGAAGTTTCCCTGCGTGGAATGTACTCGGGTATTTGCTTCCTAGTTGGAAGCAGGGAACTGCTGTAATTGTCTGTCCGAAGCTAATCCTCGAGATACTTTCCTTAGTAGGACGTACGGGTATTGATGATAGCTGTGAGATGTGTGGGCCTAGCATGCTGTAAAAGTTTGAGTCTGTTTGGTGGACTAAATTAGGCGAACTTGGTACCACTTGGGCTGGATCAGTGTTGGACTGACGCTGGGGCTCGTAATTCCTCGAAATCATCATGACACGTATATGGCTCAGGGATATGATCATTTTTGTGTATCATCGTCTTGTATATGAAGTTTTAAGTTTTTTGTTTCCATAAGGTTAGGTAAAAGTTAGCTTATATAAGCTTGTATTCAGTCAAGAAATAAAAAACAACGAGAATGCTCAACCAATTATTTTTGTACATGGTATTAGAGCAACTTTCTTTGGTGGCCTAAGACTTCGGGGATTCAAGTTCTTCCCCACCTCCGATGACTAAGCTAGACGCAAGAGGCGGGGAATGGATGACAGCAACAGGAACATCCTCAACAGCTTCGCCTTCAATCACCAACCAGTACACGCCAGATAACAACAAACGACATCCGTTTTCAAAAATACAGAGAGAGAGAACGCCATGCCAAAAATCTCCTCTTCAACCAACTAACATACATCATCTTTTATAACACATACTAGTCTTCAACAAACCAACCACCACAAACAACAAAAATAAAAATAAAAAATTGTATTGACTCAAATTGAGCAATACCAAAATTTGTGTTAACTCGAATTGAGCAATTTTTTCATACCCGATTTATCTGAATTGGATAGTCATGCTAACCATTTGACTCGAACCATTAGCCATTCACTCGACAATTATAATTTCTTCATACCAGAATTTTATCCAGAAACATCTAGAATTATCAAAATTATTCATAATTTGACAATCATGCTGACTTGAATCAAACCATTAGCAGCTTCACTCGACAGTAATGATTTATTCACCAAATTGGACTTCAAGGTTTCCTCCAAGCTGCACATTTTATCTGCATCTACATGTCCAACTTGCGGGGGAGTGCTAGAATATGTAAGGCTTGCACTCAACATTGCCAAGCCCAAGGGCAAGATTGATTCATCTCTACAAGAAAGAAAGTCATAATATCTACAGAATGTGAAAGTCACAAATAGGAAAGTCATAATAGTCATAATAGAAAAACCAAAATAAGACACAATTAGAATAACTTGTATAGAAAATTTTAAGTTTTCTGTTTTCACAAAGTTAAGTAGAAGTTAGCTTATATCCAGTTAAGGAAAAAAAATAACGAGAATACAATTCTGAAAGAAATAATCTATATACAATTTGTTGCCACTGTTGACTCTTCACACAAAACTAGTCCCCTTTCTAGTATGTATAGATCCCAACTCCACGAGAGGAAGCATCAACTAAGTTTTAGATCCATCATTCAAAAACAAAATGTTGTCTTGGATAGTTGTGGTTCTCTCTGCACTCTTTGCAGGGTTATGGCTTATTGATTCACTTCTGAGAGGGAAAAAGAGCAAAAATGGATGTGAGTTACCCCCTGGGCCAAAATGGGGTCTTCCACTTCTGGGGCACCTTCACATGTTTGGAGATTTCCCGCACCATGACCTTCATAAGTTGTCTCAGAAACCTGGACCCATCATGCACATCCGGCTTGGTGTTGTACCAACCATCGTCGTTTCATCACCTGAAGCAGCGGAGTTGTTCATGAAGACTCATGATCTTGCCTTTGCTAGTCGACCTAAGATGAATGCGATAAAAGATCTGAATTACTGGGAGAATGATATTTCATTTTCACAGTATGGTGCACACTGGCGTAACATTCGCAAGATGTGCACCTTGCAGCTACTCAGTGCGACAAAGATCGAATCCATGAAGTCCATAAGAAAAGATCACGTTGATTCATTCATAAGGGGTCTCAAAGATGCAGCTCGGGCAAATGTGGTTCTTAATCTAACTGAGAAGATTTGGTGCCTCATCGAAGACATGACATATGACATTATTTTCGGACGTGAGTATGACATGTTCGACTTCAAACCAAGCGCGCATGAATTCCTCAAGTTGTTTGGAACTCTCAATATAGCTGATTATGTCCCTTTTGTTGGGCCACTTGATCTTCAGGTATGTGTGTGTTTATGTACTTACATTTAGAAATTTCAAATTTCTATTCCTCCAAATATTAGTTTGTAATTTGGCTATCGTTTCAGGGTATACGTCGCAGAATGAAGGCTGCCACAGATGCTGTAGATGGCTTATTGGAAAAGATCGTTGACCAACATGAACAAAAACTTGCTGCTGCTAAAACACCAGTGGATAATAATAATCGTCATAAGAACTTCATTGATGTGATGTATTCCTTAACACAACCTGGCAGTGAGCATCCGTTAGACCGAGTTACCATGAAAGCAATTGTAGTCAACATGATTATAGCCTCAATTGATACATCTACTGTCGCGATAGAGTGGGCAGTCTGTGAGCTGTTTAGGCATCCAAAAATGATGAAAAAAGTACAATTAGAATTAGAAAGTGTAGTGGGACTTGATCGAATGGTGGAGGAATCAGATTTGGGGAATCTTCGTTACTTGGATATGGTATTGAAGGAATCCTTGAGACTCCATCCAGTGGCACCACTGCTCTCACCACGCGAAGCCAGGGAAGATATGACAATCAATGGTTATTTCATACCAAAGCAGTCCAGAATCTATATTAATACTTGGACAATTGGACATGATCCAAAAGTTTGGTCATCCAATGTTGAAGAGTTCTATCCAGAGAGGTTTCGTACTGATACCAATGTAGAATACCGTGGAAATGACTTCCGATTTATCCCATTTGGATCAGGTCGTAGAGGGTGCCCTGGATATCAATTGGGCGTCATTGCTGTAAAATCGGCCATGGCACAATTGCTTCATTGTTTCAACTGGGAGCTTCCTGATGGGACGTCTCCTGATGACTTGGACATGGAAGAGAAACCTGGAATGACGACACCAAGGGTTAAACCTCTATTTGCTGTGCCCACTTATCGCCTCCACATCTAAACAATTTACAGTTTCGATCTAGGTTTTATCGTATGCCAATAATAACTAGCTTTGTGCTAGTGGATTGTGAACTACCCAAATCATCTAATGTCAGTTATATTGTATGCCAATAATGATAGAACTCCAAGTTATATTTGGAGATTTGATTTCTATCTTCCTCATTCTTTCTTGATGTCAACATAGTGTGCTTTTGCATTAATGTAGCTTTGGTTGGTAGTTCTAGGCTTATCAATCTACATATTTTATAGTTTTTACTATTTCGATCTTGTCAAATTTCCCATGATCTGGATGAGAAGCTAGCTAGAAACCAAACCCCCCCCCCCCCCCCCCCCCCAAAAAAAAAAAAATCATCTTCTAAAACAGTTCAAGGAGATAAACACATTTTCTTTCCTCTATTTATTTTCAAACATCAAAACACAACAAAGACCTTATAGATTAGCTGTAAAGCTTTTCGATCGCGTCTTGGTGAAATGACAGATTTTCCGTAAAAAGAGATCAAGAAGGACTAAATATTCCAAATATTCAAGGACAAGAAGGTCCTACAAAAGAAAGTAGAGGGAGGACAGAATGGAAGGGGGGTTGTAATAGGGTCTGAATTGAAGTAATCAAGTCAAATGTGTGTTTACCCTTTTAGTGTTGTTTTGTGTTGAGTTTATGCATCTTCACTTCACTCCCACTGTTTACTTTTGTTTCTTCGAAAAGCACTAATTTGGCCCATGACATTACTAATCAAATTTTGAAGTCCATGCATCTATCCATCATAATTGCGATGTTATCTAAATATGTTCATAAATATCTACTTCAGCATATTGCTTGCCTTTCAAAAAACTGAACAAGGGCCGAGAGGAGGGCTGTTTGGGATAATTTGGGTGAACATGAACAAGTCCATTTTGGAGTCCTAGATAGGGTTGAAAACTGAACTCATGATTCGATTTTTCATCAAAATCGTGAATCGAACCGACTTTGGTCGGTTTCAATAATTTCAAATCGAAATCGAAACCGAACCAACCATTAACAAAATCGAAGTGATTGTAATTTAAGCAAACCGTAACCAAACCAAACCGACTAAAATCGAAAAAAAAACCGAACCGACCGACTATTTTAAATATATTATATTATTTTTATATAAATATATATTATTTATTATATATATTTGGTCGGTTCAGTTTGGTCGGTTAAAATCACATCGAAACCAAAAATCGAACCGACCTCTTTGATTTTGAATTTTTTAAAACCGAAACCGATCCAAACCGAAACAATCGATTCCGTCGGTTTTTTGTTCAACCCTAGTCCTAGAAGCTTTGTAGAAAGCAAGTTTGAAGCTGAATTTCGTGCAGTCAGTTGCCTTAACAATATGCTAATTTGGAATACCTTGTAGTGCACTCTGCGAACATTTTTTTATGGGCGACTTTAGCAAAATGACCATAATTTTCTAATTTCAAAACATTTTCAAGTGATTAAAGTTGTGTTTATTAGATAACTGAGAGTAATACAACTTTTGTTGATTAACTTGATAATCGGTCTCGATGGAGCACATAAGTTGGCCGAAAGTCAGGAACACTATCCCATTTTCATTTTTTGGACAAATTTGCGCGACTTTAGTAAAATGATCATAACTTGCTCATTTCAAAACATTTTCAAGTGATTCAAGTTGTGTTTATTGGATAACTCATAGTAATACAATTGTAGTGTTTTGATGAGCTTGAGAATTGGTTTTAATTGAGGGTTTAAATTAGTCGAAAGTTATCATGTTGTGCATTTTTTTCGTTTTGAGTTTGAGTTTTTCTGTTATGTTAAGTTATGCATATTTATTGAGTTTGGATTTAAGGGTTTCGACTTTGAAGAGTTCTTGAGAGTTTTAAAGGGAGAGGGAGGACATTTGCAAGCGATTTGAGTGTGGGGAGAGATTTTGAAGAGATTTGGAAGAGGGGATTTCGAATGGGGAGGGAGAAACTATTGTCGATTTGAAAGGTGAGGGGAAATAATGAACGATTTCTGTTTATATAGGTGGTATGAGAAAGTAAAAAAAAATAGTGATGTGAGAAAGAGGATATGGTGGTGCGAAATAATCGTTGCCTATTGTTAAGAGATGGTTTATTTAAAAAGAACAAATATATGTCACTTCTAGTTAGGTTCCTAATTTATTTACTAAAATAAGTAAAAAAAATGTATAAAAGTTTATCACGAAGGAGTTATGCATTTATAAATATACATTGCACACAGGTCCAAGAATACTTGAATAAAACAAAAAATAAAATAAATGACATATCTTAGAACTCATGGTTGTATAAAGAAGGGATGGTGAATGATGATACATCGAAACGTCCTATATTCTACACCATACACGTGTTATGATGATCTCTAGAAATAACATGTCCAAACATCAGTTTAGCACTGATCCGGCCCAAGAAGCAGTAAGCTTGTGAAGCGCAGTTCGCGAGCCGGACCCTAATCATTACAACCTCCTAAGCCCACGCGTCTCACAAACATTCCCAATACCTGTAAGACCAATTGAGGCAAGTATATCAGGAATCAGCTTCGGACGGGTAAGCCAGCAATACTTTTTCTTAAACTAAGAAGTAAATACCAGAGTATACGTCGTACATGAAAACTTTCAAATGTGGATCAACACTGCAACAGGTAACTATCTCCCGCGTATCTAGGAGCACAGTCTAATTGAGAAACTTCCCTCTACAAGACCATTCCTAATTAGAGTAGGATCTCTAGGAAGATCTCTTTCCCCGAACTATGCCACCGATGGTCTGGCTGAACCAGGACTCCAGCATTATAAATAAGACAGGAGGTTGGTGAGCAAAGGTATGCTACAAATTCCATGTTTACCACTTTAAGCCTTTTTTAGATCCCTGTATGACTTTAGCATTAGAGTGTCATCGGCCATCAAAACAATGATCCTTGGCTCACGTGCGTTCATTGTGCAGGTCAACAGGTCAATATCAAGCAATGAGCGAAAATCAATTGCATCAGGTCTCAATGAGACAATCTGGTGCACACCCAAAGCGGGTGACCACACATAATAACAAGTCTTCTCTAGACTCATCGCTGCAAATGTCAAAACATTCAAAATCTCAAAGAACAGAAACTCTCCATTAGCCTTTGGAAAATCCAAAGCATATCATTTGAGTAAAAGCATCTGAATAATGTACTCTACAAAAGGTAATTCTTACAACGGTGAAGAAATATCATTATATAGACGTAGTGGCTCACGAAATAGGTGCATCAACATTCAATACCAGGATTGAATACCATATGGGAAACGAGGAGGCGACAATTTTAATAAAAACCGCACAGGTCCACGTTCAATCAATTAATGATGTTGCACACAACCCCATTAATTGGGGGGAGTAAATGAATCTCTACCGTCTCGTAACCTACATTGTACATGTGGCATCGACAGGATTTGGTTTATTCTAATATGGGCCCAACAGCTCAACCACTATCCGAGTGACACTCTACCACGTGCACTAACGCAAGTAGTACAGGCCCTAATCACTCTTGACACATGGAGCACACCAACATATCACCTACTGATTCAAGGTACCTCTTTTTAAATAGCTTTCATTGAAATTAGTGGAAACTAAATCCGCACAATGCAATACGATACCAGAAGTAGGCTTGCACAACCATAATAGGCGGAGCCCCAACCTAGTCAGGTAAGCTTAGTCATCAGTTTCAACTGATGAAGATGACTTCTAGTTTCGATGGTTTGCCATGGGACCACAGTTCTTCTCAAAACCATGGTCTCCAAATTTCCAACTTCCAAATTTGTAGCTCACTGCACATGGGTGTAGATGGTTTGGAAGGTGGGATCCTAGTCAATTCTGACTGATGTCGATGGCTTGATGCGAGACCACTGAGGTTCTACAGACCATGGTCGCCGAATTTGCTATTCCCAAGTCTGTAGCCCGCTCCGCGCTGGTGTCGATGGTTTGGAAGGTGGGAGCCTAGTCAGCTCCGACTAATGTCGACGGCTTGCAACGGACCACTGCTATTCTACAGACAATGGTCGCCAAATTTGCTCATCCCATGCCTATAGCCCGTTCCGCACGGGTGTAGACGGTTTGGAAGGTGGGAGCCTAATCAGCTGCGACTGATGTCGACGGCTTGCCATGGGACCACTACACTTCCATAGACCATGGTTGCCGAATTTTATTACAGCTCAGCCAGCGGCGTCATCCATGCATGGATTGACATCCCATTATCGGCAACGACCACTTGAGCCGACTCGAAAATTAATGCATTGAGCGCGGACAAATGTTACACGCTTATGAAACTTAACTCGGACCAAGTACTCTTGCTTAATTACAGACGACAACGCATGTACTCAACTATAATAGTTCACTCATGCCAACAACCGCAACAGACGACACTACAAGAAAACAGTATTTTAGCGATGCTGGCCAAAGGCATTTAGCGACGGTCATAACCGTCGCTACATAATACTATGACGGTTGAACAACCGCCGCTAATAAAGGCGTCACTAGGGTATTCAACGACGGTTTTCAGCAACCGATGGCATAACCATCACTATATATACATAGCGACGGTTGTCAATAACCGCTGGCAAAACCGTCGTTGAATACCATATAGCGACGGTTACAATCATTGGCTAACTTGATGAACTGTACACTTTTTTGCGACGATTATTAACCGCCGCTAAATTTCATAAACACATGGACGGTTATAACTGCCAATAATTCCTATGATTTGTTTACCAAAATACACATTTTTCAACCTGTAATGCTTTCTTTTCATAGAATGAAGACAATCCATCCAGCATGTGCACAACTTCTAAACTCAAATAAAAAATCAAATATAAATGACACTAAACTTTGATACCATCATCACACATTAAGAGGGACCTTAATTTCATTTCAAAATCAATTTTACATGGTCCAGGGAAAACTACAAATTAAATTGTTACATATTGTCAATGTTCACATCTAACAACCAAAATCGAAGTTGTACAATGGCTGGCTAGTTAGCTTAAACGAAACTGAATTATGAAATGCTCCACAAGCTTTGGTGCTCATCACTGATCATGCTCTCCTTACATTGGGGAATAACAAAAAAATATGAGTACGTTTCACTACAAAACCAAAACAAAGGAATCTAAGAACAATGAATTGAAAGTAAGATCATATTTCAATCCTCTATTCCCCATATTATCATTTGGTTAAACATTGTTTAAGAACTATAGCATCCACAATTGAATTATATTGATAAAATCCACAACAAGAACCGTTGATAAGGGAAAAGGTGAACATATATCACTGCAGTCGGTTTTAAGGGATTAAAGTGGGAGATGACTTATTTTAAGGAGGATATAAAGTGGGAGATGACTTATTTTAAGGAGAATTTACCTTGAAAAATCAGAAATAAACTACTGATATGATTGATGACTTGTTTCAACTATTTCTAAGCTTTTTCAGTATGTTTTCATGACAAATTGTTTGTTTCTCTTTCATTGTAGAAACAAATTAATTGATATCGTGAAGTAACATTCAAAGGGCAAATATAAAACATAGAACCAACAAGGGAAATAGTGATTGAAAACATAAGTGAACAAAAGAAAAAGAATAATAAACAATTAATAATCAGACAGTGAAAAATTAAAGACATTGATGATGTGAGTTAATAGGTTAAATCCAATTAGGAGTTAGATGAGAAAATGCATGAATATAAGTTCATTGAGGGAAGGTATGATAATAAAAGTTAAAATGACTAAGTAGTAATGCAAGTAATTTAGGTTTATGAATATTCAGATAATTAGATGCATAAAAACTCACCAGTCAACAAATTGCACTGTTCGTTTGGTTCTAATGGTGGCAACAACTGCATTAACATCCTTGGGGACAACATCTCCATGGTATATCAAACAGCAGGCCATGTACTTCCCATGTCTTGGATCGCACTTGGCCATCATACTTGAGGGCTTGAACACTACATTTGTGATTTCTGGAATAGACAGCTGCTCGTGGTAGGCTTTCTCCACAGAAATGACGGGGGCATAAGAAGAAAACATGAAATGGATACGGGGATATGGCACAAGGTTAGTTTGGAACTCTGTAATGTCCACATGACCACATTAATGGTTCTTCCATCAAACCGCAAGGAAGTTGTCAAAGAAGATATGACCTGAGATATCAATTGGTTCAAATTGGTGTAACTTGGCCTCTCAATGTCCAGAGTTCTCCTGCAAATGTCATAAATTGCTTCATTGTCTAAAAGCACAGAAACATCTGTGTGTTCAAGCAGAGAATGAGTGGATAGCACACTGTTGTAAGGCTCAACAACTGCAGTAGACACCTGCAATGGAGAAGACAAAAAGAAAGGTTGAGGAGAGAATAAAAACACAAGGATTCACAATTTCACGTAAAAGATGAAAAGGGGAGGTGTCTCAGCTTTTTAAGAGATGGTTAACATATATAGATTAAACTGAAGAACAAAAGAGGTCTGAAATATGATCTCTTTGACCATGCACTAAAATAACAAAAGAAAACACCTATGCAAATGCCATAGCTCCAATCACAACACCACAAACTGTTGCTGCAGCTCCAAGGCTCATAGAATAGTTGTCAGCAGTGGGGACAATAATATAAGTGTTGACCATATACAAGAATGTATTGGCTAAGTTCAAGAAAAGAGACATAGAATCACATTTTTGGTCATCAACATGATCATCCACTGCACTTGGTAGCTCTTCTTGTATAATTAGTACATGTTTCCCTAGAAAGTGGAGGAAGTTTGTTGAATGAGTTAGTCTGTCTACAACTGCTTTGATTGACTCAATAACAGGATCCTGCAAATGACAGTTTACAAGATTTTGAACACATGGGTGACCAAAAACAATCATGACATGTTGGGTGAATGTTAACATGGAAAAAAAACAACATTAGAAAGGATTCAATGAAATGTACAACAAAGAAATACCTGCACCGGAAGAGCAGGATGGTCATAAATTGACAAATAACTTTCTCTATTGTCATCAAGTTCTGTAAGATTGCGAGATAACACACCTACAACAGCCCCGACACCCTGCATGTACCAACATTATGACGTCTCCATTCATGAGAATGGAACTACTATCTGAAACTCAACCACTCTTAGAAATGAATTTGCATGCACAATCAATTAAAAGGCATTGAAGCACACAAGTTGATAACATGAATACTGCTAAAGAACCAATTACTTTAGTGGAACATAACTTTTGGAACAGAAGATACCAACTATTGTATGTATATGTTACCATATGCTTGAACATTTGTTGTAGCTGGGAGTAAGGATTGTTTGGAACTGACGTAGTAATCAGTAAATCTGTAGCCAAAGCACTTATCAAACTTCTTCAGGATCTTACGAAGACCAATAGCATTCATCTCTACAAAAAAAAAAGAAGCTTTACAAGGTCTGGTCCAACTATTCTATATGCTTCCCGTAGCTCAAACATCCGAGAAAGATCAGGCTGCTGTATCAGTTCGGCATGTTGTTCCCCAAGCTAATTAGCTATCCTGCTTGCAAGAAGCCCTTGTTGTTCCAAAAGGAAGAGAACTATTTTTTTGATCTGAAATTTAAAGTGGTCAATGGAACAAATAAATTTGTATAGTTTCACTAAATAACATATAATAGACAATGCATTTACAATTCAATGCAAGGAATAAAATTATAGTCATTGAATTCTCAATGCAACGCGAATAAAAATTTAAGAAGCGAAAGAGAATGTTCGTATTGAGGCCTAAATATTACATCTAGCTTTACACCATTATGTCCAAGTAATTATATACAAGGTGTTAATAAAACTAACAAGTTTTCAAGTAATAATAGCAGCCATGGCATTTCTAGGGAAAATGAATGACAAATCTCACCAGCAAAGAAATGTTTCCCAAGACTATGGCCCTAATGATGACTTTGCATTGATATAAGTATGATTGTATGAATGATAGAACTCATCGGCAAAGGAATGTTTCCCAAGAGTCAGGCCCTAATGATGACTTGCATTGATAGGAGTTAAGATACTTGGAAAAAAAAATCAATTTTCAGGCACCGGTTATGTTAACATACCTAGAATAAAAAATCAATTTCCAGGCACCTCAACCTGCATCAATAAAAATAAAAACCTGTCATTGGGACGGAAAAACAAATAGTGAATGTAAGAATAGTTCATTAAGCAAAATCAATCTTTAAAATTTTCAGCTCAAAACATTTTGAAATATTGATTCTTATGACACCAAAAAGCTATTAAGTGAAATCAGGAACCCACAACTTACTATGTTCAAAACATAGTTTCTTTGGTAGGCATTTCATCAATGTTCCCTAGAAGATCAAGCAATCTGGACTGTCCCATTCATTTCATGTGCATGGATAGTTGAAAACAGCCTCAATGACCATTGATCTCAAAACTGCTACTGCACATGACTCGTCACAAGGGACACACACAAACACTACAAAAACTCACTGCAACAGTGCAATTTGTAAAGTCTACTTCTCCAACCCAACCAACCTATGCCACAACAGGTGCGCATCTAGGTTTACTGCACTGCTTGGAGATGCTAAATTGTCTAATGTACTCTCTATAAAACAACAGTCCATCTCAGTTCCTACTTATACACATACCAACAAACTAGTCTCTGCTTACTGAAAAGACTAGAAGAAAATCCCTTAGAAGAGCCCGAGCAAGCAAAAACAAAGCTACTATTAACATTACATGAAGCACCAACACCCACCATCTAGGTATTATAAGGCTGTCAAATCTAAAATCCAAGTGATAAGAAAATAAGAGCTGCAACAGCCCAATAAAGAACTAATATATACCCTGCTAACCAAAATTTGCAGATTTACTTCTTTGACCACCTTTTCTCATCCCTTTCATTAAAATCCACCAAAACATTAATGCTAAGCAACAAAGACAGAATAACCAAAGAAAATTATGTCATAAATTGCTTCATTGTCTAAAAGCACAAAAACATTTGTGTGTTCAAGCTGAGAATGAGTGGATAGCACACTGTTGTAAGGCTCAACAACTGCAGTAGACACATACAATGGAGAAGACAAAAAGAAAGGTCAAGGAGAGAATAAAAACACAAGGATTCACAATTTCACGTAAAAGATGAAAAGGGGAGGTGTCTCAGCTTTTTAAGAGACGGTTAACATATACAGATTAAGAAGATAAACCCTGCAATCACTATCTGACATGGTATAATGAGTGGAAACACATTCAGGAATTTGAAAAGAAACCATGTTGGTATGTTATCCAAAATGGAGCCAAGACCAAGATATCCAGCAGTATCCTGATTACATAAGATAAATGCAAGGAGGGTTTACTTGGAGAGAACAAAAAAAAATACCTGGGGAGAGGGAAAGATGGTGAAACCAAGCTTGGATTTCTTTCCATAATCAACATACAAGCGTTCTAATAACAATGAACCCAAACCAGACCCAGTGCCACTACCAACAACATTAAAAACCAAAAGTCCTTGTGGACCAGTACAATTGTCCGCTAATTTCCTCACACGATCAAGACATAAATCTACACTTTCCTTCCCCACTGTAACATATGACACAAAACCAAGTTAATCAAATCAATTTTAACAAATGCAGGGATGATTTCAAAAGACTAGTAGAAACACATTTTACCAGTGTAATGTCCCCTGGCGAAGTTATTAGCAGCATCTTCCTTTCCAGAGATGAGTTGTTTAGGATGGAATAGTTGTTGGAAGCTTAAGATTCTGTAAATCCTATAAGAATTAATAACTTATAGGATAGAATCTAAGTTATTAACTTATAGGATGGAATCTATGTAAGCTAATAACTTACAGAATCTAAGCTAATAACTTACAAAATCTAAGCTAATAACTTACAAGATGGAATACTGTGAGCTGTTCAGGATGGTACTCACAGTATTACCTTGAGACATTAATTTTTTTGCCTCCATCCAGAATATAAGCTAGAAAACACAACAACATGCTTCTTATCACTTGCAGTTGTAAAATTGGCTAAATTTTTGACAAACTCAACCATCATTCCTTGTCAACCTTTTGAACTCAAAAAACATTTCTATCTTAAAATATATAAAACTCAAACAACTGGCATATATATATATATTGATTAGCAAAACAAGAGTATTTCATTTCATAAGGAAAATTAGCAATTAATGAAGCACACTAAAGCTATGCGAAAAAATACAAGTATGAAGTATCAAGAAATCCTATTATGCACACTAAACCTCACCGAACAATCAAATGAGTTTCAATCTAATGTTACTTGTGAGTCATTCAGAGTTAGATTATTGAAAAGGGAAAACTTTGAAGAAAAATGGAAAAGAATTCAAATAACTAAATAATACCTTCAAGTGGCAAAGCAAGAACACCTTGCATAACAGGTTTGTAAGCATCGTTTCCGGTGCAAGGAAAAACAATAGGATCATCAAGAAACCCAATTCATTCAGCTTTACTCGTAGACACCAATAGATCAATCGCTAGTTGTCCAACGTTCCCAATCAACAACGCAGGCTAGAAAAACAAACAATTACTATAATATAAACTCCTACTCGTCAAAGAGAGATGAAACCCTGGATTACTTTTCGAGAAAAAATCAACAAATGTGAGTAAAAAAGGGACTATTAGGGTTTATCGATCGGAGGCTCTTGCCTTGTTCGATTCAAACGGATTTGATCTGTCGATCAAAGAAAAGAATCGAGTGGAATATATCTAGTTACGAAGAGAAGCTCTGAAAAGTAGAGAGGGGCGTCGTCATCGTTGTTGGGATCGTTGAGATGTTGGATGAGACGGTTGAGGAGGTAGGCGTCAGAGAGGCAGAGAGTGGAGGGGATGTGGAAGGAGTCATCATCGTCGGTGGGGGTTAGGGTTTGGGGAGGGAGAGGATATGGTGAAGGGGTTGAGAGGTGGGGGAGGGACGAGAAATTAGGATATAGCTGGGCTCAGAACTCTGCTTGACTTGCGAGTTTTCACAGTTGCTTTAAAGAAATTGTTGTTTTATTTATAACGACGGTTTAAAACATGGCAATTAATTATAACTGTCATTAAACAACAATATTCGGCGACGGTTGAATAACGGTCGTTAAATAAAGTATTTAGCGGCGATTGTTACAAACCGTCACTAGATTGCAGTCGCTAAATTGCCATTTTTTTGCAGTGCGATCCAATTTATAACTTAAGCCTCTAATGGCATACCTCAAGGATGAGCTGCAACTTGGGTAAAATAACCCGCTGCCAAACCATCCACATCGTATAGAACCCTTACTATTGAGCATAACAACGCGATTGGGACTCTAAGACCTCGTGGAAGTATAAGTCATAATTACTCAGGGCACAACGGCTAAGCTCTCAACAACGGATAGACCACGTGGCTCCCCGCTAACCCGACAAAATTTATGTCGAAATAAAACGACGAAGCGAAACGGAAAACATGCAACAGGCGACCGGATAGAACATAAACAAAGTATACTAGAAAGAAACTTGTTTTCATTAACTATCCAAACAAAAGGTACATATGTACACGAATTACTCCTCTTCTAGAGAACATAAAGTACAGGGGAACTAAGCTTAACAGGAGAAGAAACATGAGTTGCATCCGTGCGTGCCTCGACTTGAGTGCCATGATCTGGATCGCCCTCTTCCTCTGATAGCTCAGAGATCTCTACAAAATCCGCAAAGAACACCTTCCTGTAATAAGAAAGGTCCCAGTCCGGATGTTCTTCTTTCATCAGCGCTGACAGTTCCAACTTTCCATGCACGATCCTGCAGAATTCAAACATGCCTTGCGCCTTGAGAAGCTATTTCTCGTGCGTCTTTGCTTCAACAAGCTCACACTCCAGCAGCTCTATCATGCATGTCAATGAGTCAGTAATCAAGTTGTCTTTAATTGCATTTTTTCCATTCTGCTCCAAGAAAAGCTGGTCCCAACTTTTCTTGCTTCTTGAGCGTTGAATTCCACATCGCCTTCTAACTGCTGTTTCTGGACAACCCACTCATATTCTTTCCTGGTATGCTTATTAGTAAGAGACCACAACTCAGAGCGCACTTTAGCCATATTTTCTTGTCCTACTTTTAAATCATGGCGGACCAGGTTCAACTCTTCTCTAGATCTGTCCCTTGCAGACACCGTCTCCGCTAAATCGGATTCAAAGGCACATAAAAGAACCCTTTAGGCCTCAGCATCAGCGGTTGATTTTTCCACCCTCCTCTTTTCAAGCTACTTTTTCAGTGATTCAATCTAGAATAGTGCTCAAAATACGACTTCTGCATATTAGAGAAGACACGCTCCATGGTATACACTCTTTCGTGTGCCGCCTCAACTTTCGTCCCAGTGACAGCCACTTGGCTCAGATGCAACATCCCCAACATATGATATTTCACCCCCTTATCCATACGCTCTCCCAGTGCATCCTCCTTTGGCTTTGAAGCATGGTTCACCAGCCAGCTATATCATCTGCTGATATGCTTCCTCGAAGCACAATCAATATCAACCTCCTTGTGTCAAGCCTGGTTGCTCATTTTACTACATTCAGAACAAATAGACTCATCCATGTGTCCAGATGAAACTCTCCCGGATGTAAAATTACACCAGCACCCCCTTTTGTAGTCTTCATCGCATCTGGGCACTCATCCACCGCCTTCCCCTAGTCACCAACGACTGACCCTTTGTTGCGAGCTGACTTAGTAAAATACGATTGGAGAAAATGAAGCAAATTATCTATCAAACCCTCTGTTATCTCGATATATGGCCTGAAGCGAGATGGAGCGCAATGCTAACTGCAAGAAGGAGATACCACGCCGCAACTAATAGCAGGATGAGAGACCTGGGGGGCCACAGACAAATATTTATCAAGGCCTTCCAGTAAAACATGTCTTGATCGACCAGTATTAGCAGAAGCCGCCGCATCATCTAGCATCAATTTCTTGTTCAAAGCTTCTGCATGCTCGGTACTCAGCTTCGACGCATCATCGACCCCTTCTAGCCGTAGGTGGTCATTCTCCAAATCAGATGCTACAACCTCCACTTTGATGGACAAGTCAGAATCATGTTCCTCCCTCAATGGAGCGGACCATTTGAAAGCAGGCTCAGCTCCAGTGCAAGACTTCTTTGAACCTATGAAGGATGCAATGGTCTCAGAAAGCCCTTCTGTGTCTGACGGACTGGAAACCTTACCTTTCGAGGCCTTCCTCTTCTTGGAAGGATTACAACCTTCTGACTGAACCTTCGACACTCTGAATAGAGTGGAAGCCAAATGCCAATGGGCCCATAACCCAATGCATCTAAAATTACAAGTGTATATAACATCCTCCATTCTCATTCGAGGCATGCCATGGAATGCCTTCACATCAGCTTTCTCCTTACAGAGAACACACGCAATGATCAGCATACAATCAACACAATGGGATCAAAGAACAAAGTTATACTTACAAAGTGGCATGAACTCCCGCTAAAGCGGGCGACCATTGAACTCAAGATACTTTGGGTCTGAATGAGCTAGGAAGCAGTGTTTCTGCTAGAACTTGAAGTCATCCGGCAGTTTCTCGAAGCAAGCCGGTGACTTCATCTCAGACACTGTGTGATTGTTTAGCCGAGGAGAAGTTAACAACCGAATCACCCTCGGAGTCACTCGGACATCGACATCCTTTGCCCTGATCAATATAAGGAGAATAATCTTGTACCCATTCGGTACCAACTGGACAAAAGGGATGCCAAAGAATTCCAGAAAGCTCCAGATCTCATCAATCACAGAAAAATGGACACCCATCTGAAGCATGCCACAGTGCAAGCAGACGAATCTTTCTGGAATAAACATTGGCTTCTAATCATCACTCAATGTGTAGAATTGCAGGTCTTCAGGGACCCCATATGTCTTCCAAATCTTAGCCAGGCTCGATTTGGAAGCCGTCTTATCTTCAAAAACCAGAGGCCCCTAGCAAAAAGCTGATCGTCAAGTTGATTTTCGTGAGCCATGGAAAAAGCAAACAAGCTTTCAATTAAAAACTGTACAGAGTGGAGTCTCTAAAAATGAAGAAATGGAGTTAATCTCTGTAAAAAGGGAGATTAATATAGATATTGATTTCCCGTATTTTTCACTAAGCCAACGCACACTTAATTAGTGAAATGCGATGCTCAAGTAACAGTTCAGACTCAATCATCATGACTGGTGTATCCTTTCGAGAAGCGACTTAGTGAATTGATACAATGGCCCACTAACTCGGAGGAGCAGCTGATGATACACTGAATCTTGTCTCCTGCACCGTACATGTGTCATAATGATATCTAGGAATAACATACCCAAGCATCAGCCTAGCACTGATCTAGGCCAAGCAGCAGTAAGCCTGCGAAGTGCAGCTCGCCAGTTGGACCCTAATCACTATAGCCTATTAAGCCCACATGAATCACAACCATCCCCAATACCCGTAACACCTATTGAGGCAAGTATCTAGGGGATCAGTTTCGGATGGGCAAGCCAACAATACTTTGTCTTCAACTAGAAATAAATACCAGAGTATACGTCGAATGTGGAAACTTCCACATATGGACAACACTCCAATGGGTAACTATCTCTTGCATATCTAGGAGCACAGGTCTACATGGATACTTCCTTCTAAAAGATGACTCCTAATTAGAGAAGAATTTCCAGGAATAGCGTAGTCGTCAGAGGCATGGAAGAGCTTGAGTCCCTGGAGTCTGAGGTCACCAGCGAAAATTTCTCTGATACTATGTAAAGAAAATATTTGAGAATTGTGTTGTTGCTATTATTCCTTGACTGAATACAGGGTTATATAAGCTAACTTCTATCTAACCTTGTGGAAACAAGAAACTTAAAAATTATTATACAAAATAATGTCTTATTCTAACTAGCCTATTCTAACTTTCATATTCTGACTTTACTTCTTTAATTATTCTAACTTTCTTATTCTTGTACTTTTATCTCCCGCATATCTAGGAGCCCAGATCTAACTGAGAAACTTCCCTCTACAAGACCACTCCTAATTAGAGTAGGATCTCCAAGAAGATCTTTTTCCCTAAACTATGCCACCGATGGTCTGGCCGAACCAGGACTCCAGCACTATAAATAAGACAGGAGGTTGGTGAACAAAGATATGCTACAAATTCCATGTTTACTACTTTAAGCCTTTTTCAGATCCCTGTCTGACTTTAGCATCAGAGTGTCATCGACCATCAAAACAATAATCTGTGGCTCACTTGAGTTCATTGTGTAGGTCAGCAGGTCAAGATCAAGTAGTGAGCGAAAATCAACTACATCGAATCTCAATGAGCCAATTTGGTGCACACCCAGAGCGGGTGACCACGCATAATAACAAGTCTTATCTAGACTCATCGCTGTAAATGTCAAAACATTCAAAATTTCAAGAACAAAAACTCTCCATTAGCCTTTGGAAAACCCAAAGCATATCCTTTGAGTAAAAGCATCTAAATAATGTACTCTACAAAAGGTAATGCCTACAACGGTGAAGAAATATCATTATATAAACGTAGTGGCTCACCAAACAGGTGCATCAACATTAAATACCAACATTGAATACCATATGGGAAACGAGGAGGCGACAGTTCCAATGAAAACCGCACATGTCCACGTTCAATCAATTAATGATGCTGTACGCAACCCATTGATTGGGGGAGTAAATGATACTCAATCGTCTCGTAACCTACGTTGTACATGTGGCACCGACAGGATCTAATTTTTTATAATATGGGCCCAACAGCTCGGCCACTATCCGAGTGACACTCTACCACGTGCACTAACGCAAGCAGTAGAGGCCCTAATCATTCTTGACACATGGAACACACCAACATATCACCTACTGATTCAAGGTACCTTTTTTTTAAATAACTTTCATTGAAATTAGTGAAAACTAATCTGCACAATGCAATTCGATACCAGAAGTAGGCTTGCACGCCCATAATAGGTGGAACCCCAACCAAGCCAGGTAAGCTTAGTCAGTTTCAACTAATGACGACGACTTCTGGTTCACCCCGATGCCTAGCTTGTTGTTCGTGAATGTTGATGGCTTAGGAAGTGGATGTCTAGTCTGGGCCTCTCACGCCTGATGACAATGACTCACCAGGGATCATCACCCTCTGTGGACAATGATCGTCTAACCTAATCAGGTAGGTCTATTTAGTGACAATTGATGACGATAGCTTCTTGTCAACTCCCAAATCTGTAGCTCGCTCCACATGGGTGTAGATGGTTTGGAAGGAGGGAGCCTAGTAAGTTTTGACTAATGTCGACGGTTTGCCACAGGACCACGGCTCTTCTCCAGACCATGGTCGCCAAATTTCCAGCTTCCAAATCTGTAGCTCACTGCACACGAGTGTAGATGGTTTGGAAGGTGGGAGCCTAGTCATCTCCGACTAATGTCGACGGTTTGCAACGGGACCACTGCTCTTCTACAGACCACGGTCGCCAAATTTGCTCATCCCATGATTGTAGCCCGCTCCGCGTGGGTGTAAACGGATTGGAAGGTGGGAGCCTAATCAGCTGTGATTGATGTCGACGGCTTGCCATTGGACCACTACTCTTCCATAGACCATGGTTGCCGAATTTTATTACAGCTCAGCCAGCGGCGTCATCCATGCACGGGCTGACATCTCATTAACGACAACAACCACTTGAGCCGACTAAAAATTTAATGCACTGAGCGCGGATAAATGTTACACGCTTATGAAACTTAACTCAGACCAAACACTCTTGCTTAATTACAGACAACAACGCATGTGCTCGACTATAATAATTTACCCATGCCAACAACCGCAGCCGACGATCCAATCTATAACTTAAGCCTCTAATGGCATACCTCAAGGATGAGCTTCAACTTGGGTAAAGTAACCTGCTGCCAAACAATCCACATCGTACAGAACCCTCACTATTGAACATAACTAAGCGATTGCGACTCTAAGACCTCATGGAAGTACATGTCATAATTACTCTCGACACAACGGTTAAGCTATCAACAACGGATAAACCACGTGGCTCCCTGCTAACCCAACAAAACAAAACGGAAAACATGCAACAGGGGACCGGATAGAACATAAACAAAATATACTAGAAAGAAACTTGTTTTCATTAACTATCTAAACAAAACGTACATATGTACAAAAATTACTCCTCATCTGGAGAACGTAAAGTACAGGGGAACTAAGCTTAACAGGAGAAGAAACATGAGTTGCATCCGTACATGCCTCGGCTTGAGCGCCATGATTTGGATCACCCTCTTCCTCTGACAGCTCAGAGATATCTTAGAAATCCGCAAAGAACATCTTCCTGTAATAAGAAAGGTCCCAGTCTGGATGTTCTTCTTTTATCAACGCCGACAGTTCCAACTTCCCATGCACGATCCTGCGGAATTCAAACATGCCTTGCACCTTGAGAAACTATTTCTCACGCGTTTTTGTTTCAGCAAGCTCACGCTCCAGCAGCTCCAGCTTGCATGTCAGTGCATCAGTATGAAACTACTCAGTAATCAAGTTGTATTTTAATGCACTTTGTTCATTCTGCTCTAGGAGGAGTTGGTCCCCAACTTTTCTTGCTTCCCAAGCGTTGAATTCCACGTCGACCTCTAACTGCTGTCTCTGGACAACCCACTCATATTCTTTTCTGGTATGCTTATGAGTAAGAGACTGCAACTCAGAGTGCGCTTTAGCCATAGTTTCTTGTGCTACTTTTTAAATCATGGCGGACCAGGTTAAGCTCTTATCTGGATCTGTCCCTTGCAGACACCGCCTTTGCTAAATTGGATTCAAGGGCTTCCAAACGAACCCGTTAGGCCTCAACATCAGCGGTTGATTGTTCCACCCTCCTCTCTTCAAGCTACTTTCTCAGTGATTCAATCTCGAATAGTGCATCAAAATACGACTTCTGCATATTAGAGAAGACACGCTCCATGGTATACACTCTCTCGCATGCCACCTCAACTTTCGTCCCAGTGACGACTACTTGGCTCAGATGCAACACCCCCAACATTTGATATTTCAACCCCTTATTCATACGCTCTCCCAAAGCATTCTCCTTGGGCTTTGAAGCACGATTCACCAGCCAGCTAAAACATTTGCTGATATGCCTCCTCGAAGCACAATCAATATCAGCCTCCTCGTGTCAAGCCTGGTGTCTCGTTTTACTACATTAAGAGCAAATAGACTCATCCAAGCCTAGTTTTTCAAATCTTGGACGAAGATTTAGTAGGTAACTCAAACCGAAGCAACCTCAAAATTAAGAATTTTTTTTTAAATGCCTCAATATCGCATGACGACTCTAAAAGCACATATTAAAAAATATGTATAATCATGACAATCTTAAAAGGGTAATGAAGTTGATGAAAACAAAACTATTTTCTCAATTATTTTTATTTTATTCTAATAAGCAAGGAAAAAAAGACATTTTAGGGGCTTTTTAGTAGAATTTTTTTGTTTTTAGTTTTTTAGTTAATAAATAACAGGCAAGGAAATGGATAAGTATGAAAGGTCTTGTATAAATTTCTAATAAGCAACTATTAGATATGAAATTGATTTATCTTCAAAGAAATTTCTAAATCTATGTACAAGATCCTTCTGATGCATCTCTTTGAGCTCAGAGTATCAAAACTTTCCGAATTTCCACTTATCACTCCTTGTTGACTCTCCATTCCTTTTGCTGAAGAAAATAATAATAGTTCAATTTCTTGATAAGCCAGTGAATTTCAGCAAAATTTGATTATATTGCAAGTACCTGGATTTTTTTTTTTTTTTTTTATCAAACACGAAGAGGTTTATTAATGAAAGAAAGGGAAACAAATTACAAAGAGAAATCAAGTACCTGGATGATTATTGCAAGTACCTGGATTGACTAATCCAAGAAAATCACTTAGCTCATTAATTATTGCAAGTACCTGGATTGATTATATTGCAAGTACTTGTTTACTACACCCGATTGTCCTTTTTTGTTTTGGTGAATCAGTTACCTCATTAAAGCAAAGGACAGTGGGATGAAGTAGAGAAGTACAAGAGAGAAATACCCATGCTCGCTTTCAGCCCATCCATCCCACCCACTATTGACACCAAACACCAAGAACATCTCAACATATTGCAAAACTATAATGGGGTTTTGAGAATTCATGTTTAGAAGAAGAACAATGAGTAGAAACAGAGTAAATCGTGTGAGGGCATTGTTAGTTATGATGTTATTTGATGTTCTTGTTGATGCATGTTAGTGCAATTGAGAATTTTGAGATTCCTGATAATGGAGGAACCATGATAGGTGCGGTTGTTTCCCCGACAAACCCAAACCCCACACTTTCTCTTGTTTCGACTACCTTTGAGCTTTATTTTCGTCTTTGTACACACTGCATCAAATTTCACACACATAAACACCAAGTTTCCATATTTTAGGGTTTAAGTTAAGAACAAATGACAAGTTCTCTAGTATAGTATGTTAGGGGGCTTGATTAGTGGTTTAGCCCTAGTTTTAATGATATTTCCTGTGGGGGCACTTTGCATTGGTTGATTAAGATACGAGTCACTATATCAAATTGACATTTTTGTAACATCCCCCAAAACAATATTATTTTTGAAGTGTAACAATCCACCTAACAATTTTACACTTTTTACAAAATAAAATGATACAATAATTGTATCACCATGAAGAGTATGGTTATAAAAGTGATACTATTCATGGTGATCCAACTTATTGTATCATTTTTTTTGTGTTATTGTTTTACATTTTTTTTAATAAATTTAGTTTTGACTTGAAATTGTTTGGTGGATTGTAACATCTCAAAAGTGATAACCGTTTTTAGAGTTGTTACAAAAGTGCAAATTTGGTGTAGTGAGTGAATGAGAACTTTAAAAAATCATTAAACAGATAAAAGGGCGAAAATGGGAGATGGGGTTCTGAGGAAAGGAACTCACATCTTCTTAGTCTCCTAGAAGTATAGAGGAATTGGTTGCCATCGAGTCTCCTGTGATGGTAGCTTGTTCATTTTCAGGTTCGATTGAATGGGCGAAGAGAGATTAGTTGAAGCACACATAAAGATGGAGAGAGGAGGCGATGGAGAAAGAGAGATATAGCAACTGTCGAAAGGGGCAACTTAGTTTCCTTCCCCTCCCCCCAATAGGTCTGCCCCTGTTTGTATATGGGTAAATCCTCACATGTACTTGTTTACTTCACCTTATTGTCCTTTTTCGTTTTGGTAAATCGCATACCTCATTAAAGCAAAGGACAATGGGATGAAGTAGAGGAATACCCCTGTTCATTTACTAAAAAAAAATATGAACCAGACTAGCACCACCCCACTGAAGATTTAAAACCCAAAAAAAAAAAAAAAAAAAAAAAAATAGATGCTTTGCTGATGTTCAATTTCTCTTTTTATATACTCGTATGTTTCACCCCTCTCACTTCTTTGTGTGTGGCAGCCTAATTCGGGCGATGGCTTTTCTACGAAATTAATTTATGATTTGCTCAGGGTTAAAGGGGTTGAATTGGCCTTGTTCAATAAGATTTGGTCACCTTTAGTTCCATCGAGAATTTTCATCTTTATATGGAAATTATTACTTAGAAGTGTGCTAGTTGATGGGGAATTTTATCAATGTGGTATCCAGATGGCGTCTAAATGTAGATGTTGCTCAGAGTCCCAATCCAAATCATTAAAACATTTATTTCTGGATGGTAGAATAACGAAAAAGGTTTGGAAGCATTTTGAAGGCATTTTTGATATCCAGGTGAGGAGACATGCGGAGATCTCGACCCTTATTTCAATTTGGTTACGTCGGGCTAATGACGTCTCACAATTGGGGCGTTTGTTCCTCTTGACGCCAGTCTTAGTGATTTGGGAGATTTGAAAACAAAGGTGTAAATGCGTGTATGAAGATGCTATGTCGGATGCTATGGTGGTGATTATGAACGTCCGTAAATGGCTAAGATTGGTCAATGACGTGTTCATCCAAAAAAAAATCATTGCTAATGGCAAGGTGATGACAACCCTTGGGTTACAACTAGGGCAGGTGGCTCCTACTAGAGTTAGAGTTATTGAGTGGGCATTCCCTCCGGTTGGCTTTGTTGCTTTAAATGTTGACGGGCCTTCCATTAACAATTATGCGGCTGGCAGGGTGTTATTAGGGACTATAATGGTGTATGTTTGGCAGTTAAGCAATTATTCTTTGGTGAAGTATTAATAACAAGGCGGAAGTTTTGGCACTTTTGGAAGGACTTCAGTTATGTCATAAGCTGGGTTTGAGTAGAATTATTCTTAGTTAAAGGAATGACATTATGACGTCTTCAAAATCCCGTGGTTCTTTGAAAAATTATTGGAAGAAAATTAAAAACCTTACATGTGGCAGAGATGTCTTTTGTTGCCATGTTTTTAGGAAAGCTAATGCAGTTGCGGACGCAATAGCAAGGAAGGCATGGGAGGAAGAAAGATCCAGTGAGGTGGTTTTGTCTTGCATACCTCAGAAAATTTGGGTTTGATTAAACTTGATTGGGCCCGAACAACCTACATTCACAGGTCTTGGACTTTTCCTTTGAGAGTGGTTTTATGTTGCAAGCATTTTTTTGGCAGAGCTTGTTGGCGTGGGTATATATCTGTCTTGAGGACGTCCTGAAATGGTGTTGCAGAAACTCTGATTTTTCCAATTCAAGTTTCTTAGACTGTTGGATGTGTGTTGGTATTGCAGTTACTAATGTTGAAAGTGAATAGTTTCTTAGATGTTGTGGGTTTATTTATTTATTTATCAATCACTACAAAAAAAAACCACTATTAGCTACGAAAATTAGCGACGGTTTAAAACCGTCGCTATTTAAACGCTTTGCGATAGCATAAAACCGTCGCTAACGTTTCTGCTACGGTTTCGGCCCATAAATTAAAATAACCGTCACTAACTGTTTTGCACAGCTTAAAACTATCGCTAATACGAGCATTAGCGACGGCACAGGAGCCGTTGCTAATGTTTACAAAAGAATTTTGTTAGCCACGGTACAATACCGTAGCTAAGGTATTTTTAAAAATAAAAAAATATATATAAATAATTTAGCGACGGCACAGGGGTCGTCGCTAATGTTTACAACATAATTTTGTTAGCCACGGTACAATACCGTAGCAAAGGTGTTTTTAAAAATAAAAATATATATATAAAACCAATGTAGCGACGGCACAGCGCCGTGGCTAATTCTTTTTTTGAAAAAAATTATATAAAACAAATAGAGATATATTTAAAACTGGACAAAATCACCAATAACCATTGCCCTCCAGCCCGTTTAGAAAACCTGGCTTTCACTCCGGTGACCCGGGTTCGAATCCCGCCAATAACGCAAATAGCTATATATATATATATATAAACTGGATAAAATCATAAATAACACATTGCCGTCCAGCTTGGTTAGGAGACCTGGCTATCACTCAGTCGGCCCGGGTTCGAATTCTACCAATGAAACTTTTTTTATATTAAAATTTTTATCTTAGCGACGACAAAGTGTCGTGGCTAATGAGTTTTATGGTTCTCTACCTTAGCTAATTCTTTTTTTTTAATTATATAACGAAAATAGCTATATATTTATAAACTAGATGAAATAACCGTTGCTAATTGGTTTAAAAAAAATTAAACACTAAAGAGATTATCCACGGCAAAGCTAATTCGTTTTTGATTTTTTATATTTGCGACGGTAAAGAACCGTCGCTAATTGGTTTAAAAAAAAATAAAACACTAAAGTGATTAGCCACGGCAAATTGCCATGGCTAATTGGTTTTAAAAAAAAATTAACACTAAATAGATTAGCCACGGCAACTTGCCGTGGCTAATTGGTTTTTGATTATTTAAATTAGCGACGGTTTTTATAGTTTAAAAAAAATATCACCGATCAGCGTGAAATCTCATCTCAACCGTTAATAACATCCAAAAATTTAGCTCAATCCAACGCACTAAACCAAACCACGTCATCGATCCGCGTGAAGATTGGTTATTACAGAGTACGCTAGGTTTTCAACGGGTACTAGACAATTTGCAGAAGGTAATGCTCTACAGAATAGAGCATACCTAGAACCTGATGTGTGGTGGATTTCTCATGGTACCTGTGTACCATTACTCCTGAATATTGCTTTGAAGTTACTTGGGCAACATCGTTCTTCCTCATGTTGCGAGAGGAATTGGAGCATGTATAACAACATTCACTTACTAAAAAGGAACAAATTGACCCCACAACGAGCTGAAGGTTTAGTATATGTGCATTCTAACATTTGTCTTTTGTCAAGAAGAAAACAAGAGTACAAAGAAGGTGAAAAAAGGATGTGGGATATCGAAAAGATACTATTGATTTGTTGGATTTGGATGCTATTGGAATGCTTGAGATTGTCAGTCTTTCACTTGATGAACCTGAGCTAGAGGCTGGGCTGTTGAATGAAGAAAATGAAACAATTGATCCGCTAGTTAATGAAGGAGAAGAGATGTAGCCGCCTCGCTGGTGAGTTTTTGAAATTATCAATTTACATTTTATTTACATTATCAAGTTAATGAAATTATATTGTTCATGCTTTATGAGTATGACTTGAGTAGTTGAGCTTGACTTTATGATGCATTTGTAAATTTGAATGTTTTATTGATATGTTTGGATTGTTTAATAATATTATTAATTTATTTATGACTTTATGTTCTTATGAGTTACAAAAAAAATATATTAAAAAATTAAATTTGACCGTGTCGCCGAGTCCTATTTTTTTGAAAATTGCCGAGTCGCCGTGTCGGATCCGTGTCCGAGTCCGAGTTCGTGCATCCTTGCTTAAAACTCTTTATTTATTTATTTATTTATTTAATATTAGGTATCAATAATTCGGGGTTCCCATCTACCAAGGTAAATGTAAAATAACATATTTTGACATTTTGTTGAATAAGATACAACAAAGAATTTAGGGCTGGAAGGCTAGATTGCTTTCTCCGAGGGAAAGACGACGTGTGAAAGTCTTGAACAATATTCAGAAATTGATTGCTGACTTTTTCTGGGGGGTCATGAAGGAAGACACAAATGAAAATGGGTGGGAGAAACTCAATGTCCCAACTGACGAGGCTTTCCCTGGATTATGTGATGAAAATTTTCATATTAAGGCTTTGTGGAACGAATGATAAAAATCTTGCGCTTTTGGAATGACTCAGGTTATGCAATACAATTGGGTTTACAAATATCATGGTTCAAACGGATTTGGCTTTAGTTAATGGCTGGTTTTTTGCAGATTTTAAGATTCCATGGTTTTTCAAAAATTCTGGGATGAAATACATCATTTGTAGAGCGTAAGAAAGGTTGTTTGCAATCATGTTTATAGGGAGACAAATGTAGTGGCAGATGCGTTGGCTGCAAGGGCGCAACAGGAAGGGTTAATTACGGAGATGGAGATATCAAGGCTTCCAAAGAAAAATTTGGGTCTGATCAATTTAGATAAGTCCCACACTCCCTATGTTTGTATCTCTTGACATGGAAGGCGCTAAGATAAAAGGAAGAAGATGGGTGCTGAGGGGATTTTTGGCTTCTAATTTGAATGGCTGCTTGTTTTTTTCTTTGCTAGGTGTTAATCTTGCTTTGGCATGGAGGTTGGTTTGGGAAGAGTTTTGTAGGATTAGAAGAAATTTAGTTTTCTTTGTGTTAGTACATGCAATTTTCAGTTTCTTTAAATCAGGTAAAGTCGTAACGTATCCCCGAACAAATTGTAAATCGCTTTTGATATTTAATAAATGTCTGACATCTCATAGCTGCGCCTCCTTCTTGGAGGTTTAATTAAAGAAAAAAAAACCATTCCATTTATCAATCTCAACGATATCATCACCATTTGACAATCATATCATCCATATAAATGATAAGAGTTTTCAATACCTATGTGGCGATTTCACACGATTACTCCTTGGTTGTAACTTGTAACTAATACTTGCTACTCTCAATAGAAAAAGGTATTGAAAACTCTTAATAAAAACGTTGTAACTAACACTTGCTACTCTTAAAAAATTTTTTTAATAATAATAAATAAATAAATACTTACTACTCTCAATAGATTCATAAGTAACAAGAGAACTGTCAGTATTAGTCATTGGTTTTGTACTTACCTCAGGGATGTCAGCATGAGGAGAATAGGAACTGGGAACTGGAGAAACAGAGAGAAGGGATAATATATCGGAGCACAAAGGGCGGCAACGGTAAGATCGAGTGTGGTGCTAATTGGTTCAACCGGATCAGTACTATGCTAGGCTAATCAACACTAACTAGTTTTTTGTGCTAGTGGATTGTGTACTACCCAAATCATCTAATGTCAGTTATATTGTATGCCAATAATGATAGAACTCCAAGTTATTTGGAGATTTGATTTCTATCTTCCTCATTCTTTCTTGATGTCAACATAGTGTGCTTTTGCATTAATGTAGCTTTGGTTGGTAGTTCTAGGCTTATCAATCTACATATTTTATAGTTTTTACTATTTCGATCTTGTCAAATTTCCCATGGGCCACATTGCAATTGTTTGGAAAATCATCCCTGCATTAGATTTTTCTATTTCGTTCTTGTTAAGGTGCTTTCATTTTTATGAGCTCCAATATATGGGAACCTCACCTGAGATCTATCCTTAGAATTGATGCAAAGTGCTTCCATATTCCTTTAGTTCACTTCAAATGAGTAAGTGGTTCATATCCTCCTATTTTGATGACTTTGGCCATAGCGCCTTATATTATCGATAGAACTATATTGGTTCAACTGGAAACTGGTGATAATAGTTCTATTATGTAAATCTAGCTTCTCTTCCTTCTCCAGCTCCTCCAAGTCCAACTCTTCTGCGCAAGTCTGGCCATGGATCAAGTTTTGGACTTATCTTGTTATTTGATTGAATTTCAGGCTTTTTGTATTCAAATATCAAAAATACTAGAAAACCAGGTAACATTATAACATTATGCTAGAAAACCAGAATACATTTCTAACATGTCAATCTAAGATTTCCCAATTGAAAATTTTATAAAACGGCAAGTACGAATATAGACCATCCTTCTATCCATAGACATCGTTTCTTGGCATATTGAATATAGTAGAAAGAGAAAGAACAAGAGAAAAAAACCTTTAGAGCATATTGAAGAGATCATTGCTATTTAGTTTCCAATGGTGACAGAGGAACCTCCACAAAATGTCTTCAGAAGTTGTATTTATGCTCTAGTTATATTTAGCTCTAGTTTCAGTTCCTCAAACGTCCTATCTCTTTGCAAGGTGAATGCAACCAAGATGACTTGGTGGCAACAACAATTAACTAGTAAGCTTTCTGCCATGGATTATTATTTACAGGACAATGATGAAAAAAATAAGAACACAATTCCTGTATGGACGAACATTTAGGCTGCGTTTGGTTCAGGCCAATTTCTATGGAAATCAGGAAAAGGCTTGGTTTTCAAGGAAATCAAATGTTTTTCCATTGTTTGGTTGGACAACCAAAAAGAAGGAAAATCAACTCACATGTGGTATTTCGCTCAAATTAAGGAAATGAAATTCTTTGATCCCACAATAATTGTAATTTCTCCAAACACATGCCTAATCAAAGCACTGACAACATATTTCATTGTAACAAATCAGCCAAATGATTTCTCCAAACACATGCCTAAGGTAACAAATGATTTAAGATAAATGAAAATTTGTTCTGTTTTGAGATCAAAATGAGGCAGGTTCAGAGGTAAACATGCAATCAGCCAAACTTGATAAAGGCACCTAACTATGGCCTGCGTGAACTCATTTTGTATTAACCCCTAGGCTAAAACTTGTGGGTTAGCACATCCAAGTTAATCTTCCAACAAACAATTCGAATTTTATGGAGTACTCATTATTAATTGATGTCAGACACAGAAGAATGTTTTGAAAATTCATAATGAAATGCAAGGGAAAATACCACGGATTGCCAGTGTATATAAAAATATATTGAGAAGTGAGGAAAATCCTATAAGAAAATAATTTGGTTTATAGATTTTTAAACATGGAACTTAATTTACAATCAGAGGTATGAAGGCTGGAAACAGTTGCTGCTATGTGCTTGCTAGTGAGACCAGCATCTTCCATCTGGTCTGCTTGCGATCCATGTTCTATGTATCTATCTGGGAGTGTCATGGCTCTCCACTGCACCATCAAAACATAAACCATTTTAAACTATTAGATAAACTCGTAACTTAAAGCTACAAATTATGTCTATATTAATTTGAATAAGCTTGAGAAAAGTACCTTAAGGTTTCCATCCAATAATCCGTTTCTGGCCAAGAAATGCGAGACGTGTGAACTGAAACCTCCAATTGATCCTTCTTCCACAGTGATGAGTATTTCATGCTCTTGAGCAAGCCTTTTAATAAGGTCCCCATCAAGTGGCTTGCAGAACCGTGAATCTGCTACAGTTACTGAAACACCGTTGGCTTCAAGAATATCTGATGCTGCTAAACAGTTTTGCACTATTGTTCCATATCCCAAAATGGCCACCTTACTTCCATCTTTTAGTACCCTGCCCTTTCCAACCTCTAAAGGAATCCCTTTGTTGTTTGCTGGAAGGATGGACCCAATGCCGTTTCCTCGGGGG
Source organism: Berberis thunbergii (assembly GCA_003290165.1). Lineage (NCBI taxonomy): Eukaryota > Viridiplantae > Streptophyta > Magnoliopsida > Ranunculales > Berberidaceae > Berberis > Berberis thunbergii. The sequence continues at coordinate 112,233 of QNQO01001514.1, forward strand.
TACCTAAAGCAACTGGGTCTATCATCAATGGCTGCTGCAGTAGCCACCATGTGCATGAGTTCAGTTTCATCAGATGGAGCCATGACAACCATATTAGGTAAGCTAGCCATGAATGTTGTGTCGAAAGCTCCACAATGGGTAGGGCCATCTGCACCCACAAGACCAGCCCTGTCTATTGCAAATCGAACGGGAAGTTTTTGGAGATCCACATCATGTACTATCTGTAACATTTCCAATATTGCTAACATCAACTAATGGCCCGGCTGAGTTTAAGTTAATGCACAATGGATTTTCGGAGCTTTGTAAATTGTTACCTGATCATAACCCCTTTGTAGGAAGGAGGAGTAAATTGTACAGAAGGGTTTGAGGCCCTCACAAGCTAGACCAGCAGCAAAAGTCACAGCGTGTTGTTCTGCAATGCCGACATCAAAACAACGTTCTTCGAATTTCTTTTGGAACAAGTTAAGCCCAGTTCCCCCTCCCATGGCAGCATGAATGGCTACTATCTTTTGGTCTTTCTCAGCTTCAGCAATTAGAGATTCCGCGAAATACTGAGTGTAGGAGTGTGTTGCAGCTTTTTCCTTTTGTTGCTTCCCTGACTTGGGGTCGAATTTCACTACACCTGCCATATAAAACATGTATTAATATCGGTATAACACCAATATGTCAATAGAAGAAACGATTGATGATATATAGTTGCGTTGGTTTTACCATGCATCTTATCCACAGCAGCTTCAGCTGGGGAATAACCCTTTCCTTTCTCAGTGACAATATGAATGAGAACCGGACCTGTTGAAGGCATTGCCTTCACTGTATTGAATATGTAAACAAGGTCTTCAACACTATGGCCATCAACTGGACCAATGTAATAGAGGCCAAGCTCTTCAAATAGGGAGGCCCCAGAACCACCTTGCAGCCGGCTTAGGGATTTACTTAAGGCACCAACAGGGGATGCTGGCCCATCAACAGTGGCAGTGGGAAGGGAAACTTGCTTGTTGTCATTTAAGATGATTATCAGATTTGAGTCTAGATAACCCGCATTGTTCATCGCTTCATATGCCTGCCCTGCTGTCATTGCTCCATCACCTATTACAGCAATCACATGATTGATGTTCCCTTTTAAGTCTCTGCCAACTGCCATGCCTGCGTACATTAAAGAATATGATATGTCAATATAGAATGACTACTTGATGTTAAGCAATTGTTTTGTCCTAATTAAGTTTGTGTCCTATGTTATAATAAACAACTTAGTACGGGATAATTTAGTGAGATCTGATCAGCTGAATGGATACCTAAGGCAGCTGAGATGCTGGTAGAACTGTGACCAACTCCGAATGCATCATGTGCACTTTCATCCCTTTTGGGGAAACCAGCCAGCCCATTAGTCTGTCGAATTGTATGCATTCTTGATCTTCTTCCTGTGAGTATCTTGTGAGGATATGCCTACATCATTTCAAGACAACATTTATAGGATGAATAGTTTAGTTATTGACTTCCTAGTATCTCTAGTACAATTGAACAATAAATGTGTCAGTAATCTGGATCATTAATCGTATACCTGATGCCCGACATCCCATATTATTTTATCTTCTGGGGTGTCAAATACATGATGGAGTGCAACCGTTAGATCAGTCACCCCAAGACTGGAACTTAAGTGTCCCCCGGTCTTTGACACGGTATATACAATCTCCTCCCGGAGTTCATTGGCTAGCTTATTGAGTTCCTGATAATGATTTTGAAAATAACAAGTCAATTCCAAAACATGAGAAGATTAAATCCTCAGGTTAAAAACAACAAGTCTTACTGATTCTTATGTTTATTTCTTGTATGCAGACTGAAAGATTTTATTCACCTTCACTTGAAGATTCTTCATGTGGTATGGACGATTGATTGTATCAAGTATTGGGGTGATTGGTTTCTCTCCTGAGAAATTGAGAGCTCTATCCATTGAATTGTCTTTCTTTGCAGAAATAGGACGATCAAGCTGAATCAGAAAAAGAGAAACAAAAAGTATGTTAGAACAAAAATGTTCATAACATGCTTGCGTTCGATATGAATATCGCACCAAAAGCTGTATCAATAGATATGTTGAAAATGACCTTTTTCTTGTTCTGTTTAAGAGAACTGGTGGTGTAGACAAACTTCTTTGAAAAGTAACCATCCAGGGAATCACATGGAAGAAACATACTCTTCATTGGAGCAACAAGAGAAGCCATTCTCCTTTATGATGACGATGATGAAGATGCAAGTATAATAACAATAAGCTTAAGGAGAGTACAGGAATGCTAACTTTTGTGATGCAATAGATCAGATTTTAGTGCTGAAGTTTGAAAGTTGCGTGATGAAATTTATATAGGACATTGGAATAACTGATAGATCTTATGGGCCGGTCTTACAAGTGGAGCTGATCACTTGTGAACTATTATTTTTGATAGCCTTGTGTGGACGGGTTGAATAACCCTTTGTCCAACCCTCGAATGCATGAGTACTTGAATAATCATTACTATTGTGCACGTAGCTAAAAGTAATAAGATGCTTTTTTTTTCCCTAATTAAGATGATAGTACACTTAAGATTCCTTTTGGCTCATTATCAAATAAAAATTTTAGCACACACCCAACAATCTCGAGGTCTTCAACCACTGCTAATGTGACATATAAGATAAAGATGTCACCCTCTAGATAGATTCCTACTTTCTTGACTAGAATATGTAAAAAAATATATATAAATAAATGTTTGGAAAATTCTAGGGGTCGAGGGAGGGAACGAGGGAGGGAGCGAGGGATGGGTGAAAGCCACCCATCCGCCTCGAGATGAGCTTCATCGCATTTCTCAAATTTAATGCGCTTATCTCGAAACAGATAGGTGGTTAACACCCATCCCTCGCCCCTTTCCCTCGCTCCCTCCCTCGCTCTGTAGCAAATAGATGAAGCAGTTTTGCTTGTATAATTATGCGAAATTCTAAATGTCGAGGGAAAGAGCGAGGAAACCAGCGAGGTTTTTGAGGTGGCGGGGGGTGAACCGTTCACCCCCTCGAGATGTGTTTCGCGCGCGCATCTCGAGGGGAGGTGAACGGTTCACCCCCGCCACCTCAAAACCTCGCTGATTTCCTCGCCCTTTCCCTCGACACATAGAAAAGCTCTATAATTATACATTGCACATGGGTTAATTAATACTTGAAAAATAAAGAAATAAATAACATATCTTTGAACTGATGTGTCAAATGTTTATGTCCATCACTTCGTTATTGTTCGAAACTGATTTCGTGAGTTTTTGTCCGATTATTATGGTTATATGTGTCCCGTCATTAATAAATCTTTGGGTATTAAATGCATCTATTTAGATGGACTAGATCGAAATGAAGCAAAAACAAGTCTTTATACAAGATGAAGGCAATGGATCGGAGTGAAAGTAAGTCTTTATGCGAGATGGATGCCACGAGAATATTAAGTGGCAACAATATTGTAGCCTTCAAGCCTGATTTCGTTAGCTTTATAAGATCAGTCATACAGCCTTCGGGCATCAATCAATAAATAAAGAAATAATGGTCAACGACCCAATTTAAAAAAAAAAAAAAAAAAAAAACTTTCGAACAAATTATTGCCCCTCGATATCATTCAAACAGTTATATATCCTCAATTAAATTAAGGAAGATCTTATCTTGTAATAAAACACAATGAAAACTACATAAAACTAGTAGTTAAACTTCATAAGTATCAAACCAATTAATTTGGTGATTTTTGGGTTGGTCTGTCGTGAGCCTGGCTCTCTAGAAAAATTGAAAATCAATGAAATACAAGTCGTCAAATCCTTCTAAAGGGCGAGGCCCAAGGGGCGAGGTGGGCACAAGGTCTGCCCACCACCATCCATCATCCTAAAGATGCCTGCCATGCAAGCATCTCTAGGATGATGGATGGTGGTGAGCAGGCCTTGCACCCACCTCACCCCCGTAGAATCAGCGCTGTCGTCCTGACTCTCTATCAGGATGTCACCAACCCCCATTTTCTAGCCTGATCAGCTAGCTAGAAACCAACCTCCATTATCAGCCTGATCAGGATGAACACATTTTCTAAAACAGGATGAGAAGCTAGCTAGAAACCAACCCCCAAAAAAACATCATCTTCTAAAACAGTTCAAGGAGATAAACACAATTTCTTTCCTCTATTTATTTTCAAACATCAAAACACAACAAAGACCTTATGGATTAGCTGTAAAGCTTTTCGATCGCATCTTGGTGAAATGACAGATTTGCCGTAAAAATAGATCAAGAAGGACTAAATATTCCAAATATTCAAGGACAAGAAGGTCCTACAAATGAGAAAAGTAGAGGAGGAGAGGAGGACAAATGTGTGTTTCCCTTTTAGTGTTGTTTTGTGTTGAGTTCACGCATCTTTTTAGCTAGGGAGAGAATAGGGAGGGTAGACGATTCTTCCATTTCATTGACATCCTTTTGAAAATTGAGAAGGAGTGGAGGTCCAGATGAGGACCTATCAATTATTGATTTCACTCCACTGTTTTATCTTCTGTTTCTTCGAACAGCAGTGTTCTAAAAATCGGTCGTTTAGGCGCTAGGCGGTATAAAAATGTCCAGATTAATGGCTGGGCGAGTTCTGGGCGGCCTAGACGGTTTAGACAAATTTTTTTTTTAAGGCTGATTGTGTTCTTATTATATTTTTCTTTCATCTTTTTTAGAAATAAACTATTTCATTATTTTTTATTCAGTATATGTCTAAATGTAGTAAAGGATGATTATTTAATGGAATTCTCAAAGGATCTGCCGATATCAATTTTAGTAATGTAGATTTTATTAAACATGACTGAGGTTATTCATGCAATTTGAAGAAAAATAAAAGAGTAGGTTTTTGAATATTTGTCCACAAATTCAACTTTGTATAAAATACCCATCATGACCAACATCAGTTATTTGAGTTTTAATAAAATTTGTTCATGATTGTTAATTTTTCATGTTTTTAAATGTTTGCATATGTATCTTGGCATTAAATTATATATAATTGATAAGGTATTATGCTTAACTTTTATAAATTATTAAAGTTATAATACAAAACCTAAGACCACCTAGGCCCCTGAGCGCTAGGTACCTGCTCACCGCTTGCCCACCGCCTAGCACTTTTTAAAACACTGTCGAAAAGTACTAATTTGGCCCGTGACATTACTAATCAAATTTTGAAGTCCATCCATCTATCCATCATAATTGCAATGTTATCTAAATATGTTCATAAATATCTAACTTAGCATATTGCAAGAGCTAGAAAATAAAACATTAAGGGAATGCAGGAGTTGTACTGGAGCCGAGAGGAGGGTTGTTTGGGATAATTTGGGTGAACATGGACAAGACCATTTTGGAGTCCTAGAAGCTTTGTAGAAAGCAAGTTTGAAGCTAAATTTCGCGCAGTCAATTGCCTTAACAATATGCTAATTCGGGATACCTCGCAGTGTAGGGGTGGGCATTCCATCCCGCGATCTCGATTCCGTCCCAATCCCGTCCCGTCCCGATTTTTCCGGGTCTTAATGGGATTGAATACTTTCATCCCTATCCCGTCTCGTCCCGATCTAAAATGAGATGGGATGGGATGAAGATTTTCAATCCCACCAATCTCGTCTCGTCCCAAGCTAATTTTTTAATATTTATTATTAATATTTATTTTTATTTATTTACTTTTATTCATATCTCTATTACAATTCAGATGGATTTTTGTCCTACGTTGCGTTTGTTTGTCCGACGTGGCAATATTATCTCTATGGCAGAAGTTAAGTGAAAAAACTTGAACCCGATGCTTTCCTCACTCTCTCCACACCACCTCCCCTCTCTTCCTCTGCGATTCCTATTCTCCATCCCACCACATTCTTCCTCTCAGTCTGCCACAATCTTTCCCCCCAACTCTCATCTTCTCAATCCCTTCTCGAATCACACTCTCTGTTACAAACTCTCCAACAACCCCTTCTTCAACACACAACACAAACTCTCCAACAACCCCTTCTTCTTCCTTACTGCTCAAACCCTCACTGATTTCCCGAAAATGGAGCCAAGCACCGAAATCACAGGCACCATCACCATCAAAGCAGGAAGCGCGATCGTGACAGAAAGATCTCTCTCCGTCTTTGTCGAGCAAGAGAGATCTCTGTCGATACTCTCGACGCCTGTCTCTCTTGATTGAGGAAGAAATGAAAACCCTAAGAAGAAGAAGTTTCTCCACAAGGTTTTGACCTTCTCCACTAATTCTTCATCTCATTCTGCCAAAGGGAGAGGAAGGGTTTCTGGATTGGTTCTTACAACCATCACCACTATCGATTCTTGAAGCAGAGAAGAAGAAGGACCAAAGAAGGAGAAAACAAAAAAAGAAGAAGAAGATAATTGCTGAAGAAGAACAAGAAATATCCTTCCAGGTAAGATCCTTCTTCTTCTTTAGATCTCCTATTCTTCTTTTTCTTTAGATCTGTTACAAATTTTTTCTTTCTTTCATCAAAGCAAAACAGTTTGATATATATATATATTAATCTCTTCTTCTTCTTATTTTTTTTGTTGATTTTATTCTTCAATTCGGTGATTTACTGGAATGTGAATGATATACTGGAATGTGATTTAGGTCAAATTACACTAAATTTTGGTTTTGTTACTGCTTTATGTGGTTTTGCTTCACTATTATTACTGGAATGTAATTACTGCTTTACTTGAGCAATGTAAACCTTCACTATTGACAGGGATTTAGAGTTCACTATTGACAGGGATTTAGAGTCCAACCTCATTGAGTCCTTTGACATTAACTTCATTGAATCACCCATCTTTCTTACATTGTTGCTCCAGAAGATAGAATGATAGATTTATGCCATCCTCGATTGTTTTTTGAAACAGCACGAGCATGAAATTCAAGAAACGTTTTTTATATAGTCACAAAATTAATTATAGAAACCAGTAGTCACAAAAATAATATGGATAAAAAACAATAAAGAAAGAAAAAGAAAATTCTCGAGTAGCTCAAAAACAGTAGAGTAATAGTGTAGATTGTATGAGAACACTCACAATAAAGTGCTCTGTCTCCACAGTAGAAGTATACTCTAACAGACTCCAATCTCGAACTCACTTTAGCTCTCTTTCTCATTATCAACTCATCTCTTCTATCTCTTAGCTGTGGTGGTGGTGGTGGAGGTGGTAAGCAACCCTCTCCAAGCTTTAAACTTCTCTGCATTTTCAAGCTTTGATTTCACTTTTGGTGTTATTTTAGCATAAACCCTAGAGTAGATTGTTTGTTTGGAATCAATTTCAGTGATTTGGGTATCATGATGTTGCATTGATTTTGATCTTTTTATAGACAAACATGTATTTTGATAGAAGGAAACCACTCTAGCAATATTGGTTCCTTTGGGTGCGCTTTATAGTTTCGATTCTCTTAATATCTAAGCCAGGTGTTGCCTAAAAATCATTAGCAATGCATGATGACTTTATTTAAAAAATGCAATTTTTTTCAATTACATTTTATTCAACTGGTAAAGTGAAAGGCACAATCAGATTTTAATGAGGCAATATTCATTAGGTGTAATATATATTAAGTGAATGTTGATTTCGTGAAATTGCTTGAGCATTGGTTCCTTTTGCAGTGTTTATGTTTATTAGTGTTTAGGATTGGTTTGTTCGATTTCATCAGCTTTATTTTTGTAAAAATAACTTAGGATTTCATTATATGTCTCTGAACCTTCTGTAAATCCTAATTCTTGACAATTGACTAATAAACTGATGAACAAAAATTGATTTGTATAGAGAACTACACATTTATGCACTTTGCACATTTTAGAAAAGATGGGTTTTTGCCAAACAGTTTCGCTATCCGATCTCTTCTCAAGCTGTTTTGGGCTTAATGCCTCTTATGTTATGTGATCTTTTATTGCTTGATATTCATGATTCTATACTACATGAATATTTTTCTCATCCCAAAATAATTGTATCAAGCATTTTGATCATCCTTCTCTTTTGTGTTTCCTTTTTGGTGTAGTTCTAACTGACACTAAATGATTAAATTAGGAATGTTTTGGGGGTTTTTTGTTGATTTGGAAGATATGTTTGTATGCATCAAGCTGATGAATTAGATGATGTGTTTGAGTTTCCTTGCACATCAAGCTATTTCATTTGTATCTAGAGCTTTGAAGTTGGAGTGAGTTTTTTTTTGTTTTTGTGGTTGTTGTTTGGTTTGATGAGTTAGTGACCAAATCGACTAAGGTGTGTTTACATTTCTTTCTTTGATTTCCTGTTCTTTTTAGATGTACTATTAGTGTTTAGGATTGGTTTGCTCGATTTCATCAACTTGATTTTTGCAAAAATAACTTAGGATTTCTTTATGTCTCTGAACCTTCTGTAAATCCTAATTCTTGACAATTGACTAATAAACTGATGAACATAAATTGATCTGTATAGAGAACTACACATTTATGCACTTTGCACATTTTAGAAAAATGGGTTTTTGCCAGACAGTTTCGCTATCTGATCTCTTCTCAAGCTGTTTTGGGCTTAATGCCTCTTATGTTATGTGATCTTTTATTGCTTGATATTCATGATTATATACTGCATGAATATTTTTCTCATCCCAAAATAATTGTATCAAGCATTTTGATCATTCTTCTCTTTTGGGTTGCCTTTTTGATGTAGTTCTAACTGACATTAAATGATTAAATTAGGCATGTTTTGGGGGGGTTTTGTTGATTTGCAAGATATGTTTGTATGCATCAAGCTGGTGAATTAGATGATGTGTTTGAGTTTCCTTGCACATCAAGCTATTTCATTTTTATCTAGAGCTTTGAAGTTGGAGTGAGTTTCTTTTATTTTTGTGGTTGTTGTTTGGTTTGATGAGTTAGTGACTACGATGTTTCAGGTTCCATTCACGCCAAACTTGGTGCGGGTTCAATCACAGGGTCATTGCAAGCTCAAATTGTTAGTGCACTTCGTTTGGGGAAATAGGTAGAGCTTCCAACCTACTTTAAAATCTCAGCCATGGAAACATTCCTTTAAGAGCTCAGGACTTTGTTTATATACTCGGCTACTATGCAAGATTTTCATATCCTTTCGTGACACTTGGATCAAATTGAAAATCATAGTCTTCATTATTTTTATTGATATGCTTTACTAGCATGTCTGGGGTTATGGTTTGAGCTACATATACTTACTCAACTCTGTTGGAATATTCTGATCATTAGATAGTTTCAAATTAAAGTGGTGTTTATGCATTAGTCCATTATCTTCACAGTTTAAATTGTATTTTTTTTTTAAATTTCTCCAATTGTTTGATGGTTGTACATTTTCATGTGTTGGAAGATTTTGTTTTGATTTTGTGTGTTTTTATGTTTTTGATTTGATTGTTTGTTTAGGGTTTTGATTTGTGTGTTTTAAATTGGAAACATGGAAGACTTATCCGCTGGAATCGTTGAGGGCGGAGTTGTCTGTGAAATACGAAAGCAGGAGCTATAGAGTTTGTTGATGCACAGTTAGGGGAGCACGTTAGAGAAGATGGGTCAATACTTGGGATGGAGTTTGATCCATTGCCACCTGCTGCTTTTGGTGCACCAATAGGTATGACATGACAATTTTCATATTTGAGTTGTTTTGCTTATTGATATCATGCAATGCAGCTTTAATATCTATAGTGTACTGGGTATCGTAGAGATTAATTTGGTTTTTTTTTAATGGGTTCAAAAAGATTCAATAGTCAAAATATTCATGCAGCGTCTCTCAATCTCCAATAGTCGCAAAAACCCAATTGCAATTGGAGATATTATGTGGTGTTCATGGCATTAACTGCCATTGTAATTTTTTATGGCAGGTTCAGACAGGTTTCAATATTGAAAAATACAGATGAAACTCTATCGAAACTTTGATTTTTTAATTGTTCATGACATTGATTGTCACTATAGTCACTTATGTGAAGTATATTTACTTATGACATGTTCAGATAAATTAATTTAGGGAAGCGAGTTAGTTAAGATGGGTCAATACTTGGGATGGAGTTTGATCCATTGCCACCTGCTGCTTTTGCTGCACCAGTAGGTATGACACGACAATTTTCATATTTGAGTTGTTTTGCTTATTGATATCATGCAATATAACTTTAATATCTAAAGCGTACTGGGTATCCTAGAGATTAATTTGGTGATTTTTTTTAAATGGGTTCAAAGATATTCAATAGTCGTAATATTCATGCAGCGTCACTCAATCTCAAATAGTTGTAAAAACCCAATTACAATTGTCGTAAAAACCCAATTGCAATTGGAGATATTATGTGGTGCTCATGACATTGAGAGCCATTGTAATTTTTTATGACAAGTTCAGACATATTTCAATATTGAAAAATACAGAGGAAACTCTGTCGAAATTTTTATTTTTTAATTGTTCATGACATTGATTGTCATTATCGTCACTTATGTGAAGTATGTTTTCTTATGACATGTTCAGATAAATTACTTTAGGGGAGCGTGTTAGAGAAGATGGGTCGATACTTGGATGGAGTTTGATCCATTGCCACCTGCTGCTTTTAGTGCACCAATAGGTATGAAACGACAATTTTCATATTTGAGTTGTTTTGCTTATTAATATCATGCAATGCAGTTTTAATATCTATAGCGTATTTGGTATCGTAGAGATTAATTTGGTGTTTTTTTTAAATCGGTTCAAAGAGATTCAATAGTCGTATGATTCATGTAGCGTCTCTCAATATCTAATAGTCGTAAAAATCCAATTGCAATTGTCGTAAAAACCCAATTGCAATTGGAGATATTATTTGGTGTTCCTGGCATTTAGAGCCATTATAATAATTTATGATAGGTTCAGACAGGTTTCAATATTGAAAAATACGGAGGAAACTCTGTCGAAATTTTGATTTTTTTATTGTTCAAGACATTGATTGTAATTATAGTCACTTACGTGAAGTATATTTTCTTATGACATGTTCAGATAAATTACTTTAGGGGAGCGTCTTAGAGAAGATGGATCGATACTTGGGATGGAGTTTGATCCATTGCCACCTGCTGCTTTTTGTGTACCAATAGGAATGACACGACAATTTTCATATTTGAGTTGTTTTGCTTATTGATATCATGCAATGCAGATTTAATATCTATAGCGTACTGGGTATCGTAGAGATTAATTTGGTGTTTTTTTTTAAATGGGTTCAAAGAGATTCAATAGTCGTAAGATTCATGTAGCGTCTCTCAATCTCTAATAGTCGTAAAAATTCAATTGCAATTGTCGGAAAAACCCAATTGCAATTGGAGATATTACGTGGTGTTCATGGCATTGATTGTCATTGCAATTTTTTATGACAGGTTCAGACAGGTTTCAATATTGAAAAATACGGAGGAAACTTTGTCGAAATTTTGATTTTTTTATTGTTCAAGACATTGATTGTCATTATAGTTACTTACGTGAAGTATATTTTCTTATGACATGTTCAGATAAATTACTTTAGGAGAGCGTCTTAGAAAAGATTGGTCGATACTTGGGATGGAGTTTGATCCATTGCCACCTGCTGCTTTTGGTGCACCAATAGGTATGACACAACAATTTTCATATTTGAGTTGTTTTGCTTATTGATATCATGCAATACAGCTTTAATATCTAATAGCGTACTGGGTATCGTAGAGATTAATTTGGTGTTTTTTTATAAATGGGTTCAAAGAGATTCAATAGTCGTAATATTCATGCAGCGTCTCTCAATCTCCAATAGTCGTAAAAAACCAATTGCAATTGGAGATATTATGTGGTGTTCATGGCATTGATTGCCATTGTAAGTTTTGATGACAGGTTCAGACATATTTCAATATTGAAAAATACAGAGGAAACTTTTTCGAAATTATAGTCACTTATGTGAAGTATATTTACTTATAACATGTTCAGATAAATTACTTTAAGGAAGCGTGTTAGATAAGATGGGTCGATACTTGGGATGGAGTTTGATCCATTGCAACATGCTGCTTTTGGTGCACCAATAGGTATGACACGACAATTTTCATATTTGAATTGTTTTGCATATTGATATCATGCCATGCAGCTTTAATATCTAATAGCGAACTGGGTATCGTAGAGATTAATTTGGTGTTTTTTTTAAATGGGTTCAAAGAGATTCAATAGTCGTAATATTCATGCAGCGTCTCTCAATCTCCAATAGTCGTGAAAACCCAATTGCAATTGTCGTAAAAACCCAATTGCAATTGGAGATATTACGTGGTGTTCATGGCATTGATTGTCATTGCAATTTTTTATGACAGGTTCAGACAGGTTTCAATATTGAAAGATACAAAGGAAACACTGTCGAAATTTTGATTTTTTATTGTTCATGACATTGATTGTCATTTTAGTCACTTATGTGAAGTTTATTTTCTTATGACATGTTCAGATAAATTACTTTAGGGGAGAGTGTTAGAGAAGATGGGTCGATACTTGGGATGGAGTTTGATCCATTGCCACTTGCTGCTTTTGGTGCACCAATAGGTATGACACGACAATTTTCATATGTGAATTGTTTTGCTTATTGATATCTTGCAATGCAGCTTTAATATCTATAGCGTACTGGGTATCGTAGAGATTAATTTGGTATTTTTCTTTAAAATTGGTTCAGTGAGATTCAATAGTCGTAATATTTATGCAGCGTCTCTCAGTCTCCAATAGTTGTAAAAACCCAATTGCAATTGGAGATATTATGTGGTGTTCATAACATTGATGGCCATTGTAATTTTTTATGACAGGTTCAGACAGGTTTCATTATTGAAAAATACAAGGGAATAAACTCGGTCAAAATTTTGATTTTTTAATTGTTCATGACATTGATTGTCATTATAGTCACTTATGTGAAGTATATTTTCTTATGACATGTTCAGATAAATTACTTCAGGGAAGCGGGTTAGATAAGATGGGTCGATACTTGAGATGGAATTTGATCCATTGCCAACTGCTGCTTTTGGTGCACCAATAGGTATGACACGAAAATTTTAATATTTGAGTAATGCAGCTTTAATATCTATAGCGTACCGGGTATCATAGAGATTAATTTGGTGTTTTTTTTAATTGGGTTCAAAGAGATTCAATAGTCGTAAGATTCATGTAGCGTCTCTCAATCTCCAATAGTCGTAAAAACCAAATTGCAATTGTCGTAAAAATCCAATTGCAATTGGAGATATTATGTGGTGTTCATGGCATTGAGAACCATTGTAATTTTTTATGACAGGTTCAGACATGCTTCAATATTGAAAAATAAAGAGGAATCTCTGTCGAAATTTTGATTTTTATGGTTAATGACATTGATTGTCATTATAGTCACTTATCTGAAGTATGTTTTCTTATGACATGTTCAGATAAGTTACTTTAGGGGAGCGTGTTAGAGAAAATGGGTCGATACTTGGGATGGAGTTTGATCCATTGTCACCTGCTGTTTTTGGTGCACCAATAGGTATGACAGGACAATTTTCATATTTGACTTGTTTTGCTTATTGATATCATGCAATTCAGCTTTAATATCTATAGTGTACTGGGTATCGTAGAGATTAATTTGGTGTTTTTTTTTTTAAATGAGTTCAAAGAGATTCTATAGTCGTAAGATTCATGTAGCGTCTCTCAATATCTAATAGTCGTAAAAATCCAATTGCAATTGTCGTAAAAACCCAATTGCAGTTGGAGATATTATCTGGTGTTCATGGCATTTAGATCCATTGTAATAATTTATGGTAGGTTTAGACAGGTTTCAATATTGAAAAATACGGAGGAAACTCTGTCGAAATTTTGATTTTTTTATTGTTCAAGACATTGATTGTCATTATAGTCACTTACGTGAAGTATATTTTCTTATGACATGTTCAGATAAATTATTTTAGGGGAGCGTCTTAGAGAAGTTGGGTCGATACTTGGGATGGAGTTTGATCCATTGCCACCTGCTGCTTTTGGTGCACCAATAGGTATGACACGACAGTTTTCATATTTGAGTTGTTTTGCTTATTGATATCATGCAATGTAGCTTTAATATCTATAGCGTACTGGGTATCGTAGAGATTAATTTGGTGTTTTTTTAAATGGGTTCAAAGAGATTCAATTGTCGTAAGATTCATGTAGCGTCTCTCAATCTCTAATAGTCATAAAAATCCAATTGCAATTGTCGTAAAAACCTAATTGCAATTGGAGATATTATCTGGTGTTCATGGCATTTAGAGCCATTGTAATAATTTATGATAGGTTCAGACAGGTTTCAATATTGAAAAATATGGAGGAAACTCTATCGAAATTTTGATTTTTTTTATTGTTCAAGACATTGATTGTCATTATAGTGACTTACGTGAAGTATATTTTCTTATGACATGTTCAGATAAATTACTTTAGGAGAGCATCTTAGAGAAGATGGGTCGATACTTGGGATGGAGTTTGATCCATTGTCACCTGCTGCTTTTGGTGCACCAATAGGTATGACACGACAATTTTCATATTTGACTTGTTTTGCTTATTGATATCATGTAATGCAGCTTTAATATCTAATAGCGTACTGGGTATCGTAGAGATTAATTTGGTGTTTTTTTTTAAATGGGTTCAAAGAGATTCAATAGTCGTAATATTTATGCAGCGTCTCTCAATCTCCAATAGTCGTAAAAAACCAATTGCAATTGGAGATATTATGTGGTGTTCATGGCATTGATTGCCATTGTAATTTTTTATGACAGGTTAGACATATTTCAATATTGAAAAATACAGAGGAAACTCTTTCGAAATTTTGATTTTATAATTGTTCATGACATTGATTGTCATTATAGTCAATTATGTGAAGTATATTTCTTATAACATGTTCAGATAAATTACTTTAGGGAAGCGTGTTAGATAAGATGGGCCGATACTTGGGATGGAGTTTGATCCATTGCAACATGCTGAGTTTGGTGCACCAATAGGTATGACACGACATTTTTCATATTTGAATTGTTTTGCTTATTGATATCATGCCATGCAGCTTTAATATCTAATAGCGTACTGAGTATCATAGAGATTAATTTTGGTGTTTTTTTTAAATGGGTTCAAGGAGATTCAATAGTCGTAATATTCATGCAGCGTCTCTCAATCTCCTAAAGTCGTGAAAACCCAATTGCAATTGGAGATATTACGTGGTGTTCATGGCATTGATTGTCATTGCAATTTTTTATGACAGGTTTCAATATTGAAAAATACAAAGGAAACACTGTCGAAATTTTGATTTTTTATTATTCATGACATTGATTGTCATTAAAGTCACTTATGTGAAGTCTATTTTCTTATGACATGTTCAGATAAATTACTTTAAGGGAGAGTGTTAGAGAAGATGGGTCGATACTTGGGATGGAGTTTGATCCATTGCCACTTGCTGCTTTTGGTGCACCAATAGGTATGACACGACAATTTTCATATGTGAGTTGTTTTGCTTATTAATATCATGCAATGCAACTTTGATATCTAATAGCTTACAGGGTATAGTAGAGATTAATTTGGTGTTTTTTTGTTAATGGGTTCAAAGATATTCAATAGTCGTAATATTCATGCAGCGTCTCTCAATCTCCAATAGTCGTAAAAACCCAATTAAAATTGGAGATATTATATGGTGTTCATGGCATTGATTGCCATTGTAATTTTTATATGACAGGTTCACACATGTTTCAATATTGGAAAATACAGAGGAAACTCTGTTGAAATTTTGATTTTTTAATTGTTCACGAGATTGAATGTCATTATAGTCACCTATGTAAAGTATATTTTCTTATGACATGTTCGGATAAATTACTTTATGGGAGCATGTTAGAGAAGATGGGTCGATACTTGGGATGGAGTTTGACCCATTGCCACCTGCTGCTTTTTGTGCACCAATAGGTATTACATTACAATTTTCATATTTGAGTTGTTTTTGCTTATTGATATCATACAATGCTGCTTTAATATCTACAGCGTACTGGGTATCGTAGAGATTAATTTGGTGTTTTTTATAAATGGGTTCAAAGAGATTCAATAGTCGTAAGGTTCTTGTAGCGTCTCTCAATCTCCAATAGTCGTAAAAACCCAATTGCAATTGTCGTAAAAACCCAATTAAAATTGGAGATATTATGTGGTGTTTAAGGCATTGAGAGCCATTGTAAGTTTTTATGACAGGTTTAGACAGTTTTCAATATTGAAAAATACAGAGGAAACTCTGTCGAAACTTTGATTTTTTAATTGTTCATGACATTGATTGTCATTATAGTCACCTATGTGAAGTCTATTTTCTTATGACATGTTCAGATAAATTACTTTAGGGGAGCGTGTTAGAGAAGATGGGTCGATACTTGGGATGGAGTTTGATCCATTGCCACTTGCTGCTTTTGGTGCACCAATAGGTATGACACGACAATTTTCATATTTGAGTTTTTTTGCTTATTGATATCATGCAATGCAGCTTTAATATCTATAGCGTACTAGGTATCGTAGAGATTAATTTGGTATTTTTCTTTAAAATTGGTTCAGTGAGATTCAATAGTCGTAATATTCATGCAGCGTTTCTCAATCTCCAATAGTCACAAAAACCAAATTGCAATTATTGTAAAAACCCAATTGCAATTGGAGATATTATGTGGTGTTCATTGCATTGATTGCCATTGCAATTTTTTATGACCGGTTCAGACATGTTTCAATATTGAAAAATACAAGGGAATAAACTTTGTCGAAATTTTGATTTTTTAATTTTTTACGACATTGATTGTCATTATAGTCACTTATGTGAAGTATATTTTCTTATGACATGTTCAGATAAATTACTTTCGGGGAGCGTGTTAGAGAAGATGGGTCGATACTTGGGATGGAGTTTGATTTATTGCCACCTGCTGCTTTTGGTGCACCAATAGGTATGACACGACAATTTTCATATTTGAGTTGTTTTGCTTATTGATATCATGCAATGCAGCTTTAATATCTATAGCGTACTGGGTATCGAAGAGATTAATTTGGTATTTTTCTTTAAAATTGGTTCAGTGAGATTCGATAGTCGTAATATTCATGCAGCGTCTCTCACTCTCCAATAGTCGTAAAAACCCAATTGCAATTGGAGATATTATGTGGTATTCATGGCATTGATTTCCATTGTAATTTTTTATGACAGGTTCAGACATGTTTCATTATTGAAAAGTACAAGGGAATAAACTCGGTCGAAATTTTGATTTTTTAATTGTTCATGACATTGGTTGTCATTATAGTCACTTATGTGAAGTATATTTTCTTATTACATGTTCAGATAAATTACTTTAGGGAAGCGGGTTAGATAAGATGGGTCGATACTTGGGATGGAATTTGATCCATTGCCACTTGCTGCTTTTGGTGCACCAATAGGTATGACACGAAAATTTTAATATTTGAGTAATGTAGCTTTAATATCTATAGCGTACCGGGTATCATAGAGATTAATTTGGTGTTTTTTTAAATGGGTTCAAAGAGATTCAATAGTCATAAGATTCATGTAGCGTCTCTCAATCTCCAATAGTCGTAAAAACCCAATTGCAATTGTCGTAAAAACCCAACTGCAATTGGAGATATTAGGTGGTGTTCATGGCATTGAGAGCCATTGTAATTTTTTATGACAGGTTCAGACATGTTTCAATATTGAAAAATAAAGAGGAAACTCTGTCGAAATTTTGATTTTTTAATGGTTCATGACATTGATTGTCATTATAGTCATTTATGTGAAGTATGTTTTCTTATGAAATGTTAAGATAAGTTACTTTAGGGGAGCGTGTTAGAGAAAATGGGTCGATACTTGGGATGGAGTTTGATCCATTGCCACCTGCTGTTTTTGGTGCACCAATAGGTATGACAGGACAATTTTCATATTTGAGTTGTTTTGCGTATTGATATCATGCAATGCAGCTTTAATATCTATAGCGTACTGGGTATCGTACAGATTAATTTGGTGTTTTGTTTTTAAATGGGTTCAAAGTGATTCAATAGTCGTAAGATTCAAGTAGCGTCTCTCAATCTCCAATTGTCGTAAAAATCCAATTGCAATTGTCGTAAAAACCCAATTGCAATTGGAGATATTATCTAGTGTTCATGGCATTTAGAGCATTGTAATTTTTTATGATAGGTTCAGACAGGTTTCAATATTAAAAAATACGGAGGAAACTCTGTCGAAATTTTGATTTTTTAACTGTTCATGACATTGATTGTCATTATAGTCACTTACGTGAAGTATATTTTCTTATGACATGTTCAGATAAATTACTTTGGGGGAGCGTCTTAAAGAAGATGGGTCAATACTTGGGATGGAGTTTGATTTATTGCCACCTGCTGCTTTTGGTGCACCAATAGGTATGACACGACAATTTTCTTATTTGAGTTGTTTTGCTTATTGATATCATCCAATGCAGCTTTAATATCTATAGCGTACTGGGTATCGTAGAGATTAATTTGGTATTTTTCTTTAAAATTGGTTCAGTGAGATTCAATAGTCGTAATATTCATGCAGCGTTTCTTAATCTCCAATAGTCGTAAAAATCCAATTGCAATTGTTGTAAAAACCTAATTGCAATTGGAGATATTATGTGGTGTTCATGGCTTTGATTGCCATTGGAATTTTTTATGACCGGTTCAGACATGTTTCAATATTGAAAAATACAAGGGAATAAACTTTGTCGAAATTTTGATTTTTTAATTTTTCACGACATTGATTGTCATTATAGTCACTTATGTGAAGTCTATTTTCTTATGACATGTTCAGATAAATTAATTTAGGGGAGCGTGTTAGAGAAGATGGGTCAATACTTGGGATGAAGTTTGATCCATTGCCACCTGCTGCTTTTAGTGCACCAATAGGTATGACACGACAATTTTCATATATTGAGTTGTTTTGCTTATTGATCTCATGCAATGCAGCTTTAATATCTATAGCGTACTGGGTATCGTAGAGATTAATTTGGTATTTTTCTTTAAAATTGGTTCAGTGAGATTCTATAGTCGTAATATTCATGCAGCGTCTCTCAATCTCCAATAGTCGTAAAAACCCATTGCAATTGGAGATATTATGTGGTGTTCATGGCATTGATTGCCATTGTAATTTTTTATGACAGGTTCAGACAGGTTTCAATATTGAAAAATACAAGGGAATAAACTCTGTCAAAATTTTGATTTTTTAATTGTTCATGACATTAATTGTCATTATAATCACTTATGTGAAGTATATTTTCTTATGACATGTTCAGATAAATTAATTTAGGGAAGCGGGTTAGAGAACATGGGTCGATACTTGGGATGGAGTTTGATCCATTGTCACCTGCATCTTTTGGTGCACCAATAGGTATGACACAACAATTTTTATATTTGAGTAATGCAGTTTTAGTATCTATAGCGTACCGGGTATCATAGAGATTAATTTGGTATTTTTTTTATGGGTTCAAAGAGATTCAATAGTCGTAAGATTCATGTAGCGTCTCTCAATCTCAAATAATCGTAAAAACCCAATTGCAATTGTCGTAAAAACCCAATTTCAATTGGAGATATTATGTGGTGTTCATGGCATTGAGAGCCATTGTAATTTTTTATGACAGGTTCAGACATGTTTCAATATTGAAAAAAAAGGAGGAAACTCTGTCGAAATTTTTATTTTTTAATGGTTCATGGCATTGATTGTCATTATAGTCACTTATGTCATTCCGCGCGTTTTTGCTCGCGATTTCATCTCCTCCCTCAAATGTGATTCTCCCTCACTAGAACTCTTCCTCGCACAAACGCAACGCAACCCTTACTAACGAAGCTCTCCCACCTCGCCTCTCCTCTCGCCGTCACCTCGTGTCGCCTGATTTCTCTCGTTCTTCTCTCGCCATCACCTCTCCTCTCACCGTCACCTGATACTTTCCTCAGACTCTGAAAAGAAGGGTCTTTCTTCTTCTCAAAGCCCTAGATCATTCGTCTCCTCCGCCCCTTTTCTTCACAACATCCTTCGTCTCCTCTGCCTCTTTTCTTCTTCTTCACTCTCTTCAGGCGAGCAAAGCAGAGAAGGTTTGATGGAGGCACCACAACTTCCATCTTCTACAAAGGTAACCCATCAAACCATCTCAGCAATCGGAAAAGATGTCAAAGCACTGAAGAAATGGGTGAAATCCAAATCCGAAGGGATCGAGAAGAAGGGTCTTTCTTCTTTCTTCTTCTGAAAACCCTAGATCATTCGTCTCCTCTGCCCCTTTTCTTTTTCTTCACTCTCTTCGGGCGATCAGAGCAGAGAAGGTTAGATGGAGGCACCACAACTTCCATCTTCTACAATGGTAACCCACCAAACCATCTCAGCAATCAGAAAAGTTGTCGAATCACTGAAGAAATGGGTGAAATCCAAATTTCAATCTTCTGTAAGTTTCTTCCCAATTTTCCAGTGTTAGTGTTTGATTTGAGTAGAATTGTTTGATTTAGCCAAGTTACAAAAGAGTGTCTGTTTGTATTTGGAGATTTTGTTAAATCTTTGATGTGTATTATCTTCAGATCTAGGGTTTTGGAGGTTTGGGGTTTACTGATTCTACTAAGTTGGGGTCGAGGAGTCACCAATGAATCTCAATTCATCAGATTAAACTAAGTTTCTTTCCAATTCATCTCATTGGATACTTTCATTTGTTGCTCTGATTGATGATTTCTCTCAAATGTAGAAGATTGTAAGAAAATTAGGGTTTTTGATTAGCAATTAGACTCAGTACAAGTTTTGCCAATATGTTAATTAGCATTTAGATTAGCATAATCTTATCTGATAAATTTCATTCTGTTTATGAAACTCAGGCTAGCTTGTCATGTGTAAGAAATGAACATGGGACATGATTGAGTGTATTTTACAGAGTGACAAATGTATGGATTCCATTGGTAGATTTTTTCAATTCTGCTCATTCAAATGGTTGACATTCAGATGCATTTTTGCTTATTTGATGTTTGATTTCTTTGTGTGACTTCCTTTTACAATATAATGGGTTTCTTGCAGTGTCATTTTGTCCAATTTGCTTAAACAAAAGGCTAACAGATTCATTTCAAGCTGATGCACCAAGCAATTTTTACGGATCCAGATCATCAGAGTAGCTGGTTTTATCATCTTTGGCTTCTGGATCAAACAGTTACCATGGACGCTCCTATTCTGATTTCTTCTTGGCCCATACATGATACTGATCTTATTATATCTTTTGAAGGGAATCATGAAGGGTAGAGGATTTTGGTGAAAAGTTTTGATTTTTGATATATGGTTTTCAATGAATCATGCCAACATGGGAGGTTTGATTGAGTTGTGATTGTTTTTGCAGTAATCTGAGAAGAACAATATGGTGGAAGAGAAGGCTATGATTGCTAAAGATGTCACTGAAGTAAGTCATCTCCAAGGTTTTAGTTGATTATGTGATTTTTCCGTTGCTCCAAAGTCCTCAGATTGTGCCGATTATCCGATATGAGCATATCGGTCATGATCTGATGGCTCACATCGCCCTCTTGAGTGTTCGGTGATTTAGAAATGAAGATTACAGTTATTGTTGAATTTCTTCCTTTAGTTGTATAGTTTTAACTACTTTGAGACTTACTATTTTATGACACTGCTTCTATTGAGAGTTGATTGGTAAAACACCATTGGTATATCTGAACACTGTGACTGAAGGATGTGTGGGGAAAATTGCTGCTAAGCTAGAAATGATGGAACCATGCTCCAGTCTTAAGGACAGGTATTAGTTTCAGCTCAGTTGAATGGTTGTCTTTTAGCGCTAGTAAATATGAGATGTTGTTCTTTTTGGGCATATCTTTCATTGATGTTTAAGTCAATATCTGAAAGATTGGGAATCTTGATAATTGGTCTTTATCTATGAACTTTGTGTATCTATGAACATTGTTGAATGATTAGATTTAGTTCTATTAAATAAACTAGATGATGTTGTTTTGTGAGCTATTTATAGATGTTATATGTTGACTATAAAAAATGGGAATCATTTTTTAAGTCTTAATGATTGATTTATATATATTGCATCTGATATTGTTTGTGTAAATTCCAATTTGCATGATTGGATATAGTATGATTACAGATGCAGAGGAGAAGGGACTTATCAAGCCAGGGGAGGTTAGTTAAATCTGGATTACCCATGTATTTTTATACCATATTGTTCTCATCAACGCGTAAAACATTCTGTGATATATTTCAGATTTTGTTCATTTTTTACTTCTTAATAAAGGAGACTAGTGATCTGTGGTTGTAGGAGTTCTACATCCTAGTTAGAGTCATTTGTTGAAACTTCTTGATCAATTATGATGGGATTTACATAAGAGTTTTACTCAGTGAAGCATTTTCCAACTATAGCTTTCCCTCACAGTTTGCATTTACAGTGAGTATGCGGTGTATTGAGTTAGGACATGCTGAAGGTGGCATAGGTGCAGATATGGTGACATGAAAAGATGAAAATTTCCATACTATTGACAAACTTCTTCAAGGCTTCAGTCCAATCTTGTGTTTGGATCAACTTAGGATTAGCAAATATGATGGGCCATCAGCTTCTGCATGGGTTGTAGAGACACTAATATTTGATATTGCTCTCTTACGGGAGTTGTTGTTAGAAACCAACTGGTAAGTTAACAATTAGACTTCCATATCTGCAATAATTAATTCACATCCAACTGTGGAGTTGATTGATGTACTCAGTTCAATCCATGAGCCAGCTTTCTCCCTCTTGTAGTGCACCATGATGTGAACTTGGTCTATGGCTATAGCTTGTTGTACCTTTTTCAAATCCCTTTCATCTTTTCTAATTTCCGTTCTTTCTAATATTTGCACACTACAAGAAAACAGTAATTTAGCGACGGTGGCCAAAGGAATTTAGCGACGGTTCTGACCGTCGCTAAATAATACAGCGACACTTGGCCAACCGCAGCTAATAAAGGCGTCACTAGGTCATTTAGCGACGGTTTTAAGCAACCGCTGGCATAACTGTCGCTAAATACTATATAGCAACGGTTTAATGTAGCGGTGGTTATAACCGTCGCTAAATACAATATAACGACGGTTTATAACCGTCGGCAAAATTCGATGAACAATCCAATTTTTTGCCTTTTAGCGACGATTTGCAACCGCCGCTAAATTCCCTTTGATAATTCAAATTTTTTTACCATATAAAAATCACATTTTTCAACCTGTACTGTTTTCTTTTCATTGGGTGCAAATAATCTATCATACATTAAGGGAAACTTTAATTTCATTTCAAAATCAATATTATACATGGTCCAGAAGAAAAATACAAATTAAAATTGTTACAAATTGTCAATGCTTACACCTATTAAAATTGTTACAAATTTCCACAAGTTCCCAATGGAGTCCAAAAGCTTGCAAATTTGATGGCAGATATGGACTGTCCTGATGCACAATGCAGGTGAACCTTAGGCCTATGAAGTGTCTCTGATTTACCATAGCTTTCAATGTTCCAATTCTTCAAAGTTGGGATCCATTCAGCAACATCAGCACAGACACTGTGAACCGATCTTTTAACAAGTGTAATGCCGGAAGCATCCCCACCAATTTCCTCAAAAACTACCAAGAGATTATTTGTGGGCTTTAACCAAGCTCGAGGCACATGATACCTGAAAGTTTTCATTATTTCATATGTTAGAAAGACTTAGACACAAGTGAAATATACATTTTCCTCTTTTTTATTTAAAAAGTTGTTACCATCATTGGGTCGGCTTGCCACAACCCACTTGACACTTTGGAGGTCAGTATGTTCCAGCATAGTTACATTCGTTGCAGTCTCCATCAGCATAAGTTGTCCAATATCTTCCAATACTCTCTCCATTGATCCACACTTAACCCTTTCCCATGCTCCCCATGTCCAAAGCCAATGGCTCGTTCCCCTAAGGTGCATCAAAATGAGACTGCAAATTCAAGAATTAAAAACTTAACTTTTTCAGTATATAAAATTACACTAGATAGCTAGTTGTCTATGTTTCCCAGTTTTGTTACCTTAAACCATGTCAAAGGTTGTTGTTTCTGTGCAACTAATGACACATCCATCCATTCTGTAGATGACACCTCATTGGGAGACACAAGATTCATAGCTTCTCCTTTCAGGCCAATCTATACAAAGCAACATCTATTAGACTAAATGTAGAAAAAATAACATGAAAAAAATGTGTAGGCGATAAGAGCATTTGAGCTCGAAGTACAAAATATATGACCTGGTAAGACCATTTCTGATAGGACATGTCCCTCTTTCCCTCTTTCAGACCATGGATCTGAACAGGACCATGGACTCCCGTAT
Source organism: Berberis thunbergii (assembly GCA_003290165.1). NCBI lineage: Eukaryota > Viridiplantae > Streptophyta > Magnoliopsida > Ranunculales > Berberidaceae > Berberis > Berberis thunbergii. The sequence continues at coordinate 136,496 of QNQO01001514.1, forward strand.
TCAAAGTCTCGAAATGTGCCCCATTGTTCTTCAAATACAATAAACGGAAAGTAATAAGTCAGAGAAGATAATAACTGTAAAGCGCGTTACTATAAATCTTGAATTAGAGGCTCAGTGATATCTGAGGGGATTTGGAAGGTTCATAGCATGGTTTTTCTATGAAAAAAATTCAAAACCAGATTCAGTGTTGACGGAATTGTATTCAGATATAGTCTTTAAAATTTTGATCAAGAGCAAATAGGTATAGAAACTAACCAGTAAACCGACAACTATACTGAGAAGTGCAATTTTATTTATCCCTGCATGCAGGTTGACAAGAGCTTTAAGCAAGGATGCAATATCGCTTTGTAGTACATTTGGTGCACCAAACAACAGGCCCTTTATCGTTCCTTTAGCATTGATGACACATTTGATTCCTGCACAACCCACCCATAAAAAGCCCAAATGAATAGAATGAAAAATCTTGCTTAAAATGAACATCGATGTAAAAGGTGGATAACTTACACTAGGGGATTTCTTAAGCATAGGCTTCTCCGCATAGGAAACAGGTGGCTTTGGACATCTTGAGCGACTAGTTTCAGCTTCCTCTGCATTGTTTTTACACATCTTGAACGTTCAGTTGAGGGAGAATGTAAATGAGCAGCACTTGGCGCTTCATGTTTTGGCTCCAAAGACAACCTTTTTCTTATTTATTTCATCAGCTTTGCTCTTGGTACCTCCAAGCACCACTGCAATAAAAATTAGAATGTCTTTATTTATGTAAGCTTTATCAAGATTGGTATTCGAGGGAGAGCTTGTGAGTTGTTTCATTATCTTCAGTCCTCGGTTCCATGTCACAAAAGGAAAGGATGGTTTACCTGAGCCAGACTCACTGCACACTTCAGTTTTTTTTCCCTCGACTGAAATTGGCATTTGTCGTGTATATTATAAATTTATATAATACAAGTGCTAGTTTAGTTTGTTATAGTTGCTAACTTTTTGGAAATACAGTATTTCACAAGAATCTTAACTTTCAAAATTTTTCCAACTTGACAATCCACAGCCCAAGTCTGACTTGAATAATTTGTACTAGTGTCCATGCAAAATACTTCAGCACTATTCCTTCACTTCAAATGTGTCAAACTAACATGGAAATAAAACATAGAAGTGATTAGCAGTCTTACCATTTTGAGAAGATGTTGCAGCAGGGAGTGCTGACATTTTGATAGCTGCAGTAACAGGAAGTAGCCGTAAGACGCAATGATAATTAATTCAGACTAACAGAACACAAATAAAACTATATGCACTGGAACTATTCTTTCCAAAATTTTATGCAAAGAAGGGTAGAAGAAACATAGTGACATACTGCTATTGCAGGAAGAAGCTGAAAATTGATGCTTAGAGAATCAAGTCTTTAATTGGTTTATTGATATGCTAATCTTGTCGTGTTTTTTTTTCTTCAGATGCGAAACGTTTGATTGGTAGGAAATTCTCTGATGCATCTGTACAAGCTGGCATGAAGCTATGGCCATTCAAGGTCTCTGCAGGCTCTGGTGACTAGTCGATGATCACTGTTCAATACAAGTATGAAGAGAAGCAGTTTGCTGCTGAAGAAATCTCTTCCATGGTCTTGACAAGAAGGCTACAAGCGTTGGTGAGAAGAATGTGCTCATCTTTGATTTGGGTGGTGCGACTTTTGATGTCTCTCTTTTGACCATTGAAGAGGGTATTTTGAAGTGAAGGCTACAGCTGGGGACACCCATCTTGGTGGAGAGGATTTCGATAACCGAATGGTGAACCACTTTGTGCAGGAGTTTAAGAGGATGCACAAGAAAGACATTACTGGGAACCCCAGAGTTCTTAGGAGGATGAGGACATCTTGTGAGAGGGCAAAAAGGACTCTCTCATCCACTGCCCAGAAAACAATTGAGATTGATTCTTTGTTTGAAGGTATTGACTTCTACACCACCATCACCCATGCCTGATTTGAGGAGCTCAACATGGACTTGTTCAGAAAGTGTATGGAGCCTGTTGAGAAGTGTTTGAGGGATGCTAAGATGGATAAAAGCATCGTCCATGATGTTGTCCTTGTTGGTGGATCTACCAGAATTCCCAAGGTTCAGTCGTTATTGCAGGATTTCTTCAATGGAAAGGAGCTCTGCAAGAGCATCAACCCAGGGAGCTGCAATATTATCATTCAAGTCGCAAACAAAAGCAACCTGTGAATTTTTGTCTAATGTTAAATCCGAAGGCAAGCTCGGTAGGAGGCAGCCAGACTCTGTTTGAAAAGGATAAACTGCTTAGCATAACTGTATACAACTTACGGATACACACTATTAAACATAACACCAAAACAACACAAATAATGAATAAAAGAACTAAACTTTGAACAAGGAAAGTTAAATGTCCATAAATTTTCCATCTCATAAATGATCAGGTGCTTCCCCATGTCAGACATCACAATGGGGGCATCTATTGCATATTCATATCAATGAACATTTTGGATATTTTGTATAGTAAGCCCATCTCAGGCACTGACAGGGGGTGTGCATCATCTAGTTCAATAAAATGCAGCTAAATGGAGTCAAACAACAGGAAAAAATCTCACACCAGCAACAGTTGGTATTTACGTGCGTAAAACTGGATATAATGTACTATACATTCCATATGTAACACATGATGAGAAAAGCTAACCTTGGACAGAGAAATCCTTGAGGGAAATCTTGAGAAATCCCTCGAATACCAATCTTGATAAAGCACCAATGCAATAAAAATTAGACTGGGGAGGGGTTTCTGATCAGAAGCGGAAGCGGCACACTAAAGCTAGGACAAAAATACAAGTATGAAGTATCAAGAAATCCTATTATGCACACTAAACCTCACCGAACACTCAAATGAGTTTCAATCTAATGAGTTTCAATCGATATGCTCCTTATTACCTCTTACAAAAAACTCCTTGTGCCTGCTCTTGTGAGTCCACCTCTATCCGCAGATACTATCACACATTTCATGCCAAAATAAATACTCAGATATCGTATCCTTAGTTTGCTATACATATTGTGCAATCTTCTCTTCCAGCAAAATAGTGATAATGCAAATAGGTCATCCATTGTTTCAATAAATACCGACCCTCATACAGTAATAGCGAAGTTCCCTTAGCACTAATGAAGAGTAAAACAATATTTTGAATTCTGTTTTCAGCAACTGAGACTAATGCATAGCCGATATGAAATAAAGATAATTACCTAGTTCCATTAGTATGATTAGCCTTAGCAATCAAATTATGTGGAGCATCCTGGCTAGATTTAAGCTTGTTCATCTCACTTTCTGAGTACTCTAAATGCCGAAAAGATCCATTAACGGTTTCAACATCTTCATTCGAAACAATGCCAACAATTCCATCCACCAAAAGTAGATGCCCCTATAAGAGGAACCAATGGCATATAAGAACATCAAATTAAATCACAAAACACATAGTACTGAAAGCAAACCATGATATAAGAAATGTGCCTTGGCAATGACTTGAACCAGATCGCTTGAATGTACTTCAAGCGTATCCACAACATCCCCATTCTCCAAGTTGGCATCTTTCTTCCCCTTCTTGGTCATCTTTGTTTTTTTCAAAACAATGCCTGGACAATAAACCATGCTTATGAGATCAAAATAATGAATCCATCTGCCAACCAAGACAATCAAACTCATTACACAAACATGAAAATTATGAAACTCAAAAGGGAATCAAATTCAATGCTTAATCCATCATATCATATCAAAACAAGCACACCTCAGTTCAATAGAAAAAATCAAAACCCAGACATGAATTGGCATTCTAATCAAAACCCATCAAGCAATTCAAAAATAATCCAAACCATTGTGAATTCACAAAATATTGAAAATCAATGAAGAAACTCAAATACCCATTTCATAAAGCAGAAAAAAAAAATTCAAATTGCACCATAAATACCACAAAGGGGTTGGATCTTAAGATATTCATCATAGTCCTTCTCAAAACAAGCAGTGTGAAAGATGCCAGAATAGATGGAGCCGTCCTTGGCTTGAACTTCAACAGGAAGCCCTATAATTCTCATGGTAGTGAAGATCAGAGCTTCTCTCACAGAAGGGGCATCGGGGATTTGGGTTCTTGCCTAGATCGTGGAGGCTCTTGCCTTGTTCGAGTATGAACTCCATCGATGAGACGAATTGATTTCAGCAGATTTGATCTATCGATCGAGGAAAAGAATCGAGTGACATGTTGGAGGGGAGAGGAGGGGCGGTCGTCATCAGAGCTTCTCTTCGTAAGCAAACAATGTTGGATGAGACAATTTCACTCATCATCGTCGGTGGGGAGTTAGGGTTTGGGGAGAGGAGAGGATATGGGGAAGGGAGAGGATATGGTGAAGGGGTTTCATCGGTGGGGAGTTACGGTTTGGGGAGGGGAGAGGATATGGGGAAGGGGCTTCGTCGGTGGGGAGTTAGGGTTTGGGGAGGGGAGAGGATATGGGGAAGGGAGAGGTTATGGTGAAGGGGTTGAGAGGTGGGGGAGGTACGAGAAATTAGGATGGATGGGAGATCTGGATGAGCGAGCGAGTTTTCACATTTACTTGAAATTGATGTTTTATTTATAACGACAGTTTAAAACGTCGCACTTAAATATAACTGTCGTTAAACAACAATATTCTGCGACGATTGATTAACCGTCGTTAAATAAAGTATTTAGCGGCGGTGTTTTCAGACCGTTGCTAAATAGTCGCCGCTAAATTGCCATTTTTTTGTAGTGGCAGCAAAATTGGAAAGCTTACACTTGCACATCTGTTAATTGCTCATGATGCAATGATGGCATACAATGCCCCATTTGTGTATAAAAAAGTAAACTGTGAAGTAGTAGAACTCTTTGATGACTTGAAGAAACTGGACCCACCACATTCAAAATATTACAAGGACAAGCAAAGTTTAGTCCACGTGGAGCAGGTGATTTTTGTTTCTGTTTCTGTCGTCTTTCCTAAATTTGCACTCACTGATTGGATTGTTAGGGACTTTATTGCTCTCTCAGACAATTACTAGAGGTGAGGTTTTTCCATGTTGACCCATACCCAGGGAACCTAGTTGCTATAGATGATGGTTCCCTTTCATATTTTGATTTTGGAATGACGGGAGAGATTCCTCATCATTATCGAGTTGGACTTATCCAAATTGTAAGTAGCCTCTGAACAATCCATTTTGGAAGTATGCTTTTCTCTTCTCTTCTGTTTCAAGAAGTATCTAGTCTTAAAATCAGTCCTAGACAATGTTGTTTATGGTGTTTGAAGACGTCTTGTATTCTTGCTTTCCTTGTAATTCAAAACCTTCAAACACAAATATTTTCTTTTCTATTTTATGACAATATGGGTACTTGTGTCAATGTAGAATTTGGGTACGAGGTGACATACACATGCTCAAAATTACACCAAAATCGAGGCATGCCTGCATATTATAACTATTTATTCCCATTATAGATTTCATTTTATTAATCATATTTCTTCTTGTAAACCTACATATCTGCATATGCGTTATTATCGCGCCATAATACATTCATAATGTAAAGAATCGAAACATTGATGACCCTCTTGGAGTCTTGAAATCGAGTTGAGTTGAATAAGATATTTCACAATTTCCAAGATATTCTATCAATGTGAAAAGACTTGTTAATCATTTTCTTATTTTCCTTCTTGTTAGACTTATGTTTTGGATGTCCTTCCTTTCATTCCTCGGATAGCTATGAGAGCTAGATATGATGGAAAAACTGTCATATGGGATGTAAGTTTCTGGATCCTGAAGGTTTTTCATGACTCTTTAGTATAAAGTGTTGTCCATTTCTTATTGAACGCATTAGCATACTGCTTCCATAGATATGGGAGGGAACCCCCATTCAGATGTATGAAATTGGTCGCTTCAAGTTGGTTGATGGGAATTTTTCTCCGTAAGTAAACACAGTGGTTGATTAGTTGTATTTTTATTTAGCAATCATTGATCAATTGTTTTCTTCTATTTCCTCTAGTTCCTTATTTTCCAAAGTATATCAATGGAGATCATAAAATCACTACTACAAATATAGGCTTGCATAGCGCTTAAAAATAGGCTTAGATAGCGCTTTTTAGCGCTATCTAAGCTACCGCTATGGTAGCTTAGATAGTGCTCAAAAAAGCGCTATGCAAGGCGCGTACTTGGATAGCGCTTCGTTAGATAGCGCTTTATTAAGCGCTATCTAAGCGTTGATTTTTTTTTTTAATTAACTTCAATAGCGCCTTAGAAAGCGCTATGTAAGCGCTTATTTTTTTTTTAAATTAGCTTGAATAGCGCTTTTATGAGCGCTATTTAATTTTGTTGATTTTTTTTAATTAGCTTCAATAGCGCTTTAGAAAGCGCTATTTAATTTCGGTGAATATTTTTTATTAACTACCATAGCGCTTTTTTATGCGCTATTTAATTTAAATGAATTTTTTTGATTTGTTTTTTCTATTTTTCCGATACCGATTTTCTGGGCTAAATATAATATTTAATATAATAATGACAACTTTCAATCAATCAATAAAGACACAACATGATAACTAACTGTTTCTCATTCATTCAAAATATAATTTAAGCATTCATACAAAATTGTTAATATGCTATCATATATATTTGTTCGTAGCACAATACTAATAAATATCTTAAACTACAGGCATAATTAAAATGTTTTGCTTCAGCTTTCCATTTTCTCCTTGAGAAATCGGTTGTACAAGTATCTTGCCCAATTGATTACGAAATTTTTTTCGTCTATACATTGCGGCACCGCTGAATGTTTCTCAGATTCTACCGCCACTTCAAATTGTATCCTCGCATAACCTGAAATTGCATCATGGCACTGTATAAGTATAACAACACACACACACACTAACATTCTGGTAGTAGAACACCATGAAGAATTTCATTCGGGCGATTATGCAAAATACCTTGCCCAACATGTCTACGAGGGTTCTCAACATACAAATAACATCTAAGTACCTGAATCTTAGTACAATTAACAATCAATATTCCTTTTTTTAATCTGGAGGTCATCTTTCTCACTATTTCACTGTTTTAAAATTTTCAGTATCTTACTCCTTAAAGAGAAGCTTGATAATGAGTTTTCAAGCCATTGAACTTAAAAGAATCCTCTTTGAACGTTGGGCCAGTTATTAAAATAATCCATGAATAAATCCAAGATAGATAGGGAATTGTGATAAAAATAAAAAATAAAATAACAATTCTTTATAATTGTGTGATATATAACATATGTTTGTCTTTATTTTTACTAGAGTATGGCCCGTCCCATTGGCACTCCACATAATTTTATTTTTGCCAAATATTCCTAAAAATTTTGAGATTTAAGACTAAAAGAGGATAAGTAGCCATAAATTAACAAATTGCAAGAGATGAAAGGAAGAAAAAAAACCAACCAAAACATAAGATGATATCTAAGCTTTATTAACATGAGTTATTCATGAACACAATAAGCAGTTGCAAAGGAAGAAAAACCTCTTGAATTCCAATATAAAGAAATAAACACAAAACAACAATCAAATCAACACAAAATAACAATCAAATCAGGAGATCTTCACAATCCTCTAAAACCCTAAAAAAAAAATTGCATGATGTCATGTTTTTTTCAACTTGCCCCTAAGGCCCTAAGTAGGTCTCTTATAAATTAGATGTCATGTACTGTTACTATTGGAATCTGACATATACATAGCAATAACTTAATTAAGACTTACTTGGAAGGACGATATTTCTTTTGCATCGAATTATGTAGGCTTCTCAAGGTTCTCAACTCCTCCAGAATTGCAGATTTTTCCTGTTCTAGGCGCTCAAGTTTTGACTTATAGGTTTCACAATCCATCTGAAGCCTACTGTTGTATTGTTGTATTGTTGTAAGCTCGTGAAGCCTGCGAATTCCTGTAAGTTGCATTAAGTGAATCTATCTGCATAAAATAACAAAGGCTGTTACTAAGAGCAGTTCAACAATTTTAAAAAATTAAATGAAGAAAGAAATGAAGATTTTGTATTTTACCCTAGTGTTGGTACTCCTTACCTATTCATTTATCAATTGGAACACATACTAGTATATTATAAATGCCTAATCATCATCACATCCTAGAATATAAAATTTTCATGATGTTCTATCTTGGACCCTGCCTATTGACAAAGTCTATATGGATCTAATTCTTATGCAAAGCCTCCCCTGCAGATCTAGTTTTACCTAGTTGCCTGTCTTTAGGAACTTTATCTCGCACCAAGAGTCATAGTGGCCACACTGGTATTTTCGAACACATCCAGAGATCTCAAATGTATCTCGTTCAGTGTGTTTAATATGAGGATGTTCCCACATCTCAAATGTAGATATACTTTGGCTTTAAACAGCTTCCTTCGTAGTCATTGAGTGAAGCTTCATAGTAAAAGAATTGGTCATGCTAGCACCCTCCACCTAGCCGTCAGTAACTATAAAAAGGTTACAGCCTCGCCAATCTCTCAATCTTCGTCAAAATAATATATGAATCACTATTTCACTTCATATTCTTTACAAAATTTACTACTACTTTTGATTACTCGTGCAGGTTATGTGTGCCTAGATCAAATAACTAAACACAAAAGAAGAAAAAAGAGTATAAAAAGCAGTAAATAGATCATATAGCAAATTTTCTACAAAAGACATCTTATAATGTTCTGACAAAGACCAAAAAAAAAACTGAAAACTAAAGTTCTGAGAAGTGAGACATACTTGAGTAGCATCACATATAGTGTTGAAGCTTATGAAATGGTCAGTAACTTTCTCCACTCCATACTTCTGCATCATAGTCCTCTCAACAAGTCTCCCTGGAAAAGTTAAACCATTTAATAAACTGATATCACCATTGGAAAATGCTTGATACAATCAAATTATCAGACAGTTTAAACTTACCAATTTCTTCTGTTTCTCCCTTCAACATTGTAGTTTGGTTTGCAACACCACATTTCACAAGATCTCTGTCTGGATCAAATCCCTTAGAAACTGCAAACTTGAATTTCTGTAGATACGCCGAATAGTAATCAGATAAAAGCTAGTTTTGGTTCAAACGACTGGACAGTTAATTCAAAACAAGAATGATGGTTACCTCCATAAACTCCTCTTTTGTTGAGCTAGATCCATCAAGTTGACCCCCCAGAATGTAGTCGCACACATACGTTGCCTCTTGTATGTTTTTCACAATAACGTACTTCCCAGCAAAGGATGCAGTTGCAACGGTTTCCTCATGAGAATATTTACCATGAATTATGGAAGTGTAGTCTCCCTTCTTGTGCTTCTCAACACTATTCCATACCTTTGAAAATATAAAAATTAATCAAACTCAAACATAAAATTGGGTCTCATAAAAACAAGGGAAACACCAAAAGTGTGAGCCTCGCAGGTACTCACTAGTATGTTGACAAATAAAGAGTTGATTCGGGAAATAATACCTTAGATACCCATGGGCAAGTTGTGTCGACGATTTGTATATTCTTCTCATTCAATGTCAGCAATTCATCAACTGCTGCTCCGAAAGCAGGCAAAATGACAATATCACCATTATCAACAACTTCAAATTGTTTCTTTCCATCCCCAATCGGAATGTTCTCAACATTCATCTCTTCTAGACGCTACAATAAGAAACAAGCAATCTCTCAGTCAGAACTAAAAAACAAGCACTTCAATCAATATCAAAATTGAAATTACCAATTTATTGCAATACATAATAACACAACAAATCATAATCAATAGAAATGGTCAACAACTGGATTGGAAAATCGATCTAAATGAAGCCAAAAAATTGTTTAAAACCATATCACACTGGTTAATTAGCAAATAACACAAAACTTTAAATCAGCAATAATTTGGTCAAATAAGACTGTAAGCTCTCTAAATCAGAAAACTAACTTGGATCCACCAATAACTTCAAATCTGATTTGAATGAAGTCAAAAATCATTTAAAATACTAGTACTTTGATTAATTAGCTAACAACACAAAACCATAATAACTAGTTCAGATCCACCGGTAAACTAACGTAAATCAGGATCTAACAAAACCAAAACCCGACTAAAATCATGACAATTCAGTTAATTAAGTCTGCTTCTAATTTATCTTCTTCATAACATTCCTACAAAAGGGGGCAAGAAAGTTCCAATCTTTCGTCCCTTTTCGCAAATCCACACTAAAGAACTCACCAAATTCAGCTCAAAACTACTCAGATTGATCAAAAACTCCAAAAATCAGTTCAAATTCAAAACCTTTTCATCACTAGAGCATCTCAATCTACCTTATTAACAGTGGGGTTATGAATAATCTCATTAGTAATCCAAATCTTCTCAGTCGGAAACTGCTTCCTTGCTTCATAAGCAATTTGCACAGCCCTCTCAACTCCCCAACAGAACCCATACGCCTCCGCCAACTTCACTGTAACATTCCCAAATGTGTACTCGTTCCCATTCTCCTTCAGCTTCTTTATCACATCACCTGCATCCCCAAACCCCCCAAATTCATTCAAATCAGTCAAAAGAATAATAAAACCCAATTACCTATTTCTGTGCATTTCACAACAAATGGCGAAGCATTTTCTGCTCAAGTAATAACTTTCTTCGAGCTCTAGAAACGACCAAATTGATTAACAAGTAGTTTGATTCACCAATTCTAAACACCCCAACAAACAATTTTTACGAATCTGAAAATCCCAATCAACAAAGACACGAAATTTTTTCCAAAAACAAAATAACAAAACCCATTACATGAAAATCTAAAAATCACATCACAAATCCACAAAAAAAAATTCTTATTTCATGAAACTAACACAAACATAAAATAAAATAGGCTAATAATCAGTGAATCACACACAAAACACAAAAAAAAAAAAAAAAAAAAAAAAAGAAGCAAGAAGAATGAACACCAACAGTGACTGAGTGAGAGTCGAGCGAGAGAGACGAACCTGGTCCTGATCTCCAAAGCTTTCGAGATAGCTGAGTTTCTGGAAATTTTGTTTGAGTTTAACCCAGCTGAAACAGACTTAAATTAGCTGAAAATAGCCACTAAACACAGCCGAATCAGCCATCTAAACCAGCTGAAATAACCCCACAAACTCAGCTAGAAACAGCCCCAAAAATCTGTTGAAATAACACCAAAAATCTGCTCCTCTGGTTCCTCGCCTCCTCGCCTCCTCTGGTTCCTCGCCTGAGTCGCCTCCTTCCTCGGTTCCTCGCCTCCTCTGGTTCCTCGCCTCCTTCCTCGGTTCCTCGCCTCCTCGCCTCGCCTCCTCTGGTTCCTCTGGTTCGTCGCCTCCACGCCTTGGTTCCTTGCCTCCTCGCCTCTCTCTCTGTGTGTTTGAAAAATAAGGCAATAGCAAAACAAACGAGATTTAGGTTTAGGCTTGTGATCTTAACCGTCCGATCGTATCAAGATCTGACAAAATGAGATTTAATTTGATATTTGATCAAGATCAAAGCGCTATCCTAAATGCAAGCTTGCATAGCGCTTCTGAAGCGCTATGCAATCACTTTAAAAGCGCTATGGTAGCTTTGGTAACGTTTTTTCTCATAGCGTTTTTGAAAGCGCTATCTAAGACATAACTAAGATAGCGCTTAACTGAAAAAAAAATTAAAAGCGCTATTGTAGCGTTTTTTTTTGATTTTTTTTTTTTAAAGATAAATAAGCGCTATCCTAGTGCCCACTTGGATAGCTCTTTAAAAAAGCGCTATCTAAGTGGCGTTACCTAAGCTAATATTTGTAGTAGTGAATGTTGATGCTTTCCCGTATTTATTCTTGTTTGTTGCTCTTTCTTATGAATATACTTGAACTTCTTACGTAGGTCTCGTGTATTAGTTTGCATGTTGTTTTTCTAGTTGTCTTTCCTTGTTTTTCTTCAATGAGTTCTATTTGATTCTACAAAGGTGGCTTTGATAAGGTCATATTGCTCTAGTTTTGTGCATCATCACTTTTATCTATAGCAGCACCAAGGCTTTGCTAGAACCTTATGCCTGATTAACTGGACAGGAGATGCTGGATGTACCGATACTATATATCATTGGAGCATTTATTGCAGCAACCATGATTGCAGTGCTTTACTACTTTGATCACAGTGTTGCTTCTCAACTTGCCCAACAAAGTGAGTTCAATCTTAAGAAGCCAGCTTCTTATCATTATGACCTTCTTCTTTTGGGTTTCTTGGTAAGTGATTTAGCCCCCAAAATTTTTTATTTTATAAATAATTGATTTGCACTGTGGACCTTAAAGCTTAGTTAAATTTATATTCCTTTGTGTGTGCTTATATGAGATTGTTTTATGTTTATTGTGCTTGATGAGCAGGTTATATTATGTGGTCTACTTGGTATCCCTCCTTCCAATGGTGTTATCCCACAGTCTCCTATGCAGACTAAAAGCTTGGTGACTCTGAAGCATCATGTACTACAGCTTTCAGACACCAACATTGACATTGCAATCAACCATTTCTCCAACTGTATCTTTTAATAGATTCTCCTTGTTCATTTTATAGCTTGCGTTTTATTTGTTGGGAGTCAAGCATGTCTCATATTTTATTTGAGGCAGTCGAGAATACCATCATTTCTGTGAGCTGCCTCTGAAGCATAATCTTCTTGTTCCTTATGTCTATATCATTTTTGCATAGCAGTATGCAATTTTGCATGGTCTCATAAATGAGAAACATAACAGTTTTTTGAGCTTCGTCTAAGAGGCGATGTTGTACAATCCTTATATATGACCGTTTCATACCCTTTTAGGTAAGGACTATTGCCTAGAAACAATATTTTGCAGGACATATAGTGGGGAAACATCCATAAGTCATTGCTTATTTAGTCCAGTGATACTGTTATAGTGCTTTATCATGTTGCTGCAATTGGTCTTCCTGCTCTTTTATTTATTATATAATCTTGAAACTTCAGTTAGACATGCATTGTTATTTCTTTTCTGTTAAAAAGTTTAATTGAATCTCATGGCAGATTTTGCGTAGTAAGCTTGTATCAACTGCACGCAAAAGTATCCAACAAAATTCAAGTTTGGGTCAGTTGTATGGGAACATGCAGGAAGCATACAAGCAAATGTAGACTCCATTAGTCTGTCAAACTCCACCTACTCTGGTAAATTACAAGAAACCCAATGCATTAAATGCTTACAAGAGTAATTATTTATATTTTGTTAACTTTCTTCCTAGCAGGGACTGAAAATCTGAAAGAATCCACAATTCAGTTGGCTTCAAGTAGTGGCAACATAGATGCCCCTGTTGACGCGTCCGTGTTTGATGTGAAGAAGGATGTTGATGATCTTTTACCTATCGAAGTCAAAGAACAACGTGTTAGTAATTTGCTTCAGTCTATGATTGTAGGTGGCTGTGTTGCTGCTATGCCTCTTCTGAAAAAGAACCCAACTTCAGTTCTTTGGGGCTACTTTGCCTACATGGCAATTGAAAGTTTGCCAGCGAATCAGTTTTGGGAGAGGATATTGCTGCTTTTTACTGCTCCAAATCGAAGATACAAGTATGTGTTTCATCAATGTTTTTAAATATTTTGTTTTACATTTTTAGTGGTTTGATAGTTCTCTTCTCATTGCTGTTAGCAATTTCTAAAATATCAAGTAAGTCCATCCCCACTTTCCCTGTATTCCCTGTCATCCTACTCCTCCAGTTATACCACAACATGCTCTGTGTTACCTGGTCCAAATGTTTCTTGGATTTTTATAAGCAGCAATTCATTTCCAACCCCACTTCCACTAGACCTGAAATTTTAGTAGACAATATCTGACATTGAATATGCATCCCACAGAACTTTATACCTCTTAGTGAAGTTCTATGGTTCAACACATTTTCCTTTCAAATACTTCAAATCTATGTCAATGTTAACATTAAGGCTTTGTTCATGAGGGCGATTGGAATATATTTACTGTATGATTATCAGATAGTAATCATTAGAAGAAGTTACTGCATAGTTGAATCTCCTCTTTAGGCTGAAAAATATGTGAACCATAGTACAAGATAATATAGCAGTATCCACAAAGGAGAGGATTTGCTTGGCTTTTTCTTTTTACTGTATGGTTCAAGTATTTGCTCTTTACTGTTTTCTTTTTTCTTTTTTCTTTTCTTCTATGTTGTCTACCACCAACAGAAAAGATTCTTCTGGTTGCTTTTTTGTTTGATAAATTACAATAACAAGTTGTGAACTTGTGGTAATTGCATATTCATGTTGTATGTTACTTTATTCTATACCACTCTACAATTATTTTTTGAACTAATTGAACTCTTAAGTCAAGCTAGTTCACATATGGAGTTTCAGCAATTGAGGCATCGTGTAGTGTCATTGGACAATCAGTTGAAGGGCTCTTCCAGAGTGTGTGATGATGAAATGTCAGGCCACCAACTTGAATCTCAAACTGCAAAGAAAGATAAGGGTAAGGGTATGTAAGGTTGTGCAAGAAGAAGAAGACCAAACTAGATGTTGATGTTAGAGTTTAGTTCAACAGTATTTTCCATGTAACGGTGGACGGTGGGTTTTCCCAAATTGGGGTTGCAGACATGCGGTCTAGTGTAAATCTTGTAAATTTTTGCTGGAACTTGTAAAATCTTGTACAATTTCTCTTGAACTTGTTCAAATTGTTTAGCTTCTATGGTTAAAGAAATTAGTGTTATAATAGCGTTTATGAAATTTCAAATTGATAGCAAATGAAAAAAAAAAATTTGTTATGTATACCTACCATAGCGTTTTTGAAACGCTATAAAAGGACCTATCATAGCGTTTTTAAAACGCTATAACAAGCTAACTTTCTATATAGACCCAGGGTCTATTATAGCGCTGGTAGACATAGCGTTTTTGAACCGCTATTAAATGGCTTTTTTTTGTAGTGAGGTATGACACGACAATTTTCATATTTAAGTTGTTTTGCTTATTGATATCATGCAATGCAGCTTTAATATCTATAGCGTACTAGGTATCATAGAGATTAATTTGGTGTTTTTTTTTAAATGGGTTCAAAGAGATTCAATATTCGTAAGATTCATGTAGCGTCTCTCAATCTCCAATAGTCGTAAAAACCCAATTGCAATTGTCGTAAAAACCCAATTGAAATTGGAGATATTATATGGTGTTCATGGCATTGAGAGCCATTGTAATTTTTTATGACAGGTTTCAGTATTGAAAAATACAAAGGAAACTCTGTCGAAATTTTGATTTTTTAATTGTTCATGACATTGATTATCATTATAGTCACTTATGTGAAGTATATTTTCTTATGACATGTTCAGATAAATTACTTTAGGGGAGCATGTTAGAAAAGATGGGTCGATACATGGGATGGAGTTTGATCCATTGCCACCTGCTGCTTTTGGTGCACCAATATGTATGACACGAAAATTTTCATATTTGAGTTGTTTTGCTTATTGATATCATGCAATGCAGCTTTAATATCTATAGCGTACTGGGCATCGTAGAGATTAGATTGGTGTTTTATTTAAATGGGTTCAAAGAGATTCAATAGTCGTAAGATTCATGTAGCGTCTCTCAATCTCCAATAGTCGTAAAAATCCAATTGCAATTGTCGTAAAAACCCAATTACAAATGGAGATATTATGTGGTGTTCATGGCATTGAGAACCACTGTAATTTTTTATGACAGGTCCAAACAGGTTTCAATATTGAAAAATACAAAGGAAACTCTGTCAAAATTTTGATTTTTTAATTGTTCATGACATTGATTGTCATTATAGTCACATATGTGAAGTATATTTTCTTATGACATGTTCAGATAAATTACTTTAGGGGAGCGTGTTAGAGAAGATGGGTCGATACTTGGGATGGAGTTTGATCCATTGCCACCTGCTACTTTTGGTGCACCAATAGGTATGACACGACAATTTTCATATTTAAGTTGTTTTGCTTATTAATATCATGCAATGCATCTTTAATATCTAATAGCGTACTGGGTATCGTAGAGATTAATTTGGTAGTTTTTTGTAAATGGGTTCAAAGAGATTCAATAGTCGTAATATTCATTCAGCGTCTTTCAATCTCCAATAGTCGTAAAAACCCAATTGCAATTGGAGATATTATGTGGTGTTCATGGCATTGATTGCCATTGTAATTTTTATGACAGGTTCAGACATGTTTCAATATTGAAAAATACAGAGGAAACTCTGTCGAAATTTTGATTTTTAATTGTTCATGACATTGATTGTCATTATAGTCACTTTTTTGAAGTATATTTTCTTATGACATGTTCAGATAAATTACTTTATGGGAGCGTGTTAGAGAAAATGGGTCGATACTTGGGATGGAGTTTGATCTGTTGCCACCTGCTGTTTTTGGTGCACCAATAGGTATGACACGACAATTTTCATATTTGAGTTGTTTTGCTTATTGATATCATGCAATTCAGCTTTAATATCTATAGCGTACTGGGTATCATAGAGATTAATTTGGTAGTTTTTTGTAAATGGGTTCAAAGAGATTCAATAGTCGTAATATTCATTCAGCGTCTCTCAATCTCCAATAGTCGTAAAAACCCAATTGCAATTGGAGATATTATGTGGTGTTCATGGCATTGATTGCCATTGTAATTTTTTATGACAGGTTCAGACATGTTTCAATATTGAAAAATACAGAGGAAACTCTGTTGAAATTTTGATTTTTAATTGTTCATGACATTGATTGTCATTATAGTCACTTTTGTGAAGTATATTTTCTTATGACATGTTCAGATAAATTACTTTATGGGAGCGTGTTAGAGAAAATGGGTCGATACTTGGGATGGAGTTTGATCCGTTGCCACCTGCTGTTTTTGGTGCACCAATAGGTATGACACGACAATTTTCATATTTGAGTTGTTTTGCTTATTGATATCATGCAATTCAGCTTTAATATCTATAGCGTACTGTGTATCATAGAGATTAATTTGGTGTTTTTTTTTAAATGGGTTCAAAGAGATTCAATAGTCGTAAAATTCATGTAGCGTCTCTCAATCTCCAATAGTCGTAAAAACCCAATTGCAATTATCGTAAAAACCCAATTGCAATTGTAGATATTATGTGGTGTTCATGGCATTTATTGCCATTGTAATTTTTTATGACAGGTTTCAATATTTAAAGATACAGAGAAAACTCTGTCGAAATTTTGATTTTTTTTTATTGTTCATGACATCGATTGTCATTATAGTCACTTACTTGAGCTTTGTATCTCGTGTTAATATTAGGGGGGTTAAATAAGCCAAATAAAAGAAAGAAAGGAAAAATTCTCTGTTACATTGCCTCTCCCATCTCATCTCCCTCCCTAAATCACTCTCTTTCATCGCCCCAAATTTATATAAAAAAATAAAATATATATATATATATACAAAAAAAAATTCTCTTCAACTAACAAACAAGCAAGCAAAAGAAAGCATCAAGGTCATAATGGCGGAAGAAAGCCCCATACAGTCAGAGCAATTTATTGGATCCACATTTCCAAGACTTCAAGAATCCGTATCTTATCATTACGATCAGGGAAAAATTAAATTCAAATTATTTTATGGGGTTAAGTTATTGTCAGTAATTTATTTTATGGGATTAATGGAAAAATTAAATTCAAATTCATTTAGACATCAGATTTTTCTCGAGATGCATGCCAGAATAAATCTAAGACATCAAAATTTTCTTGAGATGAGTGTTGGATCGTTTGATTTCCCCGATATGCATGTTAGATCATTGGATTTCCTCGAGATGTGTACATAATTAAATTTGGATCATTAGATTTAGTTAAAGATGTGTGTACTATTAAATCTTAACTGTTAGATTTTTTTTCTAAATGAGTTGTTTAATATGAAATATTTTTTTAAAATAAATTGTTGAATTTTCCTCGATATACGATTACGATTTCAGTTGGGCCTTAGGATTTTCTTTGAGATTGAGATGTTCGAGATACGAAAGATTTAATCTCAACCTTTGACTTTTTAGGAGCATTAAGGTAATCTGCTTTGAAAATTGACAGTTAATAGACATTGATCACTAGTCAAGGGGGGTAATTGTAATAGTGATTAATGACGGGTCTACTTATTAATTAGCTATATATAATAGGGGGCAAAGTGCAAAATACCCTAAATTTAATTATTTTTCATAGTAGTATTTTATTATTTTTTAAATCTAACTGATCCGAGACCTTCAATTCTTAAGTAATCTAGATTCTAAATATAACTAAATTATAGTTTTTATTAATTTTTCTACTATCATCATTGATGCGCCCAAAATCCAGTCTCCTGTAAGTATGTCCTGCAAAACAAATGTTAGATTGCAAAAATCACATTTTTGGTGACCGAAGACACTCTGATGCTTAAGTCAATAACTTAGTTGAAGATGGAAATAAATCTGGACAAAATTTAGTTAAAGTTGTATACCTTTGTCGGATGTTCCTTTTACCTTATATAATGATCGTTGTTAATTCCTTGCTTGACCTAAGCATATGAGACGCAACGAGAGGAAATATTTCACGTAACAGTCTCCTTTTTTGTGTAGATGTGTCATCGTAGGCGCAACGCTTTCCACGACTTTTTTTTCTTGTAACGTTCATCCTTTTTATGAGAGAACTTTATCGGGCTTGGATTTGAACTTTAAACTATGATTTATTCTAATGGACCCTATTTGGGTTTTTATGACTGGATTTGTCCTATTTGGACTTTATGAGTTGGTCTGATTTTGGGATACTTGATACTCGTGATGGACAATCTCTGTTACGTATACAACTGTGATATCAATCTTATTTGATGTCATCGTCAAAGATAATTTTCTTGAAGGTATTTACAGAACAAGCTTCAATGAGGGAAGTCTTCATTGGAACTAAGCTAACCAAATGATTTGCATTTGCATACTGTTGAATGCCTTATTCTGTTATCAGGCTTTGAAATAGAGGAATAGTCAAGGCCATGGGAATGGAGAAATGTACCAATGGAATTTTCTTGAGACTTGCAATGTGGGATTAGAGCTTTGATCCAAATAAATATTCATAGCTTAAACCAATTTGGTATGAAACTACCATTGATTTTCTTCCAACCAAAACTGCTTAATCTTTTTTTAATGTAAAAATAAGGGCTATTTTCCATTTGGTCCCATTAGTTTAAGGCTATTCTTCTTTGACCTTTAAAAATTTTTGTATTCTAGTCTAACCCCCATTTTAAAGTTTGACTGTTAGGTCAAACACATTGACTATCTTCAACCATCCATATTTGCTTTAAAGATCAGATTGCCCATTTCTTTGAGATAGATACAATTCTATATATGTGAATCTCAAGGTAATATAAACCGATTTTCCATTAAAAAAATATTAGGACAAAGAAAGATATAATTTTGAGGGGTCGAATAAGGGATTTGGAAAAGAAAGTGAAGAGGCGGTTCAACTCAGTGAGTCAATAATTTTTAGGTTTGTTGTGTTATGTAGGGCTGAAAACCGAACCGTCGGTTCGGTTTTTCACCTAAACCGTGAACCGAACCGACTTAGGTCGGTTTTAAAATTTTCAAACCGAAACCGAACCGACCATTAACAAAACCGATCCGAAACCGAACCGATTCCAATTTATACAAACCGTAACCGAACCGAACCGACTAAAATCTAACCAAAACCGAAATAAAACCGAACCGAATATTTAAACATATTATATTATTTATATATAAAATATATTTTATTTTTATATATAAATAATATAATATATTTAAATATTCGGTTCGGTTCGGTTTGGTCAGTTTAAATCACATAGAAACCGAAAACCGAACCGACCACTTCGGTTTTGCATTTTTTTAAACCGAAACCGATCCGAACCGAATTTAAACCGAACCAATCGGTTCGGTTTTGATCGGTTCGGTCGGTTTGATCGGTTTGATCGGTTTTTTGTTCAGCCCTAGTGTTATGGAAGTGCAAGAGTTGGTGGGAGGAAAATGTGTTGGAGGGATGGAGAATAAGAAGCTTATAAGAAGGAAGGTTGACTTTGAGTTTGGCCTAAAGATTATGAAGATAAAAAATTTGAGGAAGATGGGCTAGTGTTAAGGGAAAATAATGATTTAGGGAAGATGGGTTATTATTACAAATAAGGAAAAAAAATTTGGGGAAGATGGATTAATATTACATGGAAAATAGAGAATTGGAGAAGATGAGTTAGTATTACAGATAAGGGGGGAAAATTATTTTGGAAAGATGAGTTAATATTACTGGGAAAATAAAGATTTGAGGACGATGTGTTAGTATTAATATAAGGGAAACAATATATTTGGGGAAGATGAGTTTATTTTGTCTCGAGATGCAAATATAGAATTGT
The DNA here is from genome assembly GCA_003290165.1 of Berberis thunbergii. Taxonomy (NCBI): domain Eukaryota; kingdom Viridiplantae; phylum Streptophyta; class Magnoliopsida; order Ranunculales; family Berberidaceae; genus Berberis; species Berberis thunbergii. Next base: position 156,804 of record QNQO01001514.1, read on the forward strand.
ATCTATCTCAAATAAACGAGTAATATAGTATTTAATACAAATATGGATGGCTGAAGTTGGTCAACGTGTTAGACCTAATAGTCAAACCTTAAAATGGGCTTAGACTTAGGGATGGCAGTGGATCGATTTTTTGCGGATATCCGCTCCACCCCAAGCCGTTTGGTGTAGAATCCTTCAATATTTAAATGACCCTAAACCTAATTTATGTTTTCACTATGCATAAACAACCCATCGTCTCTCCTTCTTCTTCTTTTTCTTCTTATTCGTCTTATCTTTTATTAATCTTCTCCCTCTCACTGCTTCGAAAGATCCACCACCCCTCCCAACTGCCTCACTCTCCCTTCCCCTCCCCACTAGGGGTGGGCAAACGGGTCGAGGATCCGTGGATTCAAACCGAACTGAACCGTTTTGCTCTAAATTGTCCGGATTTTAATTTTGTGTTTTTAAATACGGTCCGGATCCATTATAAAACAGTCCGGTCTCGGTTCCCATTATATAAAAAAGAAACGGTTTGGATTGGACCCGTTTCAAAACACTTTTTTTTCTTATTTTTTTCAAAACACATTTAAGTAGAAATATTGCGCAAAACCTGAAAACTCTTATAGATGAAGGTGATCTTTGAATAACTTATCATGTTCATGCACCATAAGACTAGAGCCTCTTATTAAGAGTCGAGATTACATAATCAAACAAACACCACCTCAGTTGCTAGCTTTTAAAGCAAATGGTGAACCTAGCATGGTTGATATAGATGGTACATCACATTATGAATTAAGATATTGTTGTATTCATCCTTTGCTGAAGTATTTCCTATTATTTTTGGGGACATGATGTATGGGGACTGTTGTGACTCAAAACCTACTCCAATCAACTATTAAACCCCTTTTAATATCTCTTGCATACATATATCTTGTGCAGGGGCATCTCCATCTATTGTTGCAGGGGTTCCATTGGAACAAAGATACAACATTGATTTTTACAATAAATGCGCTATGATCCCATAAACTCGTTTATTTATCTCATCATCTCAAAACTCGACCTGATGCAGAACCATCTTTATATGTGAATGCAGTGATGTTAGGCATCAGCATAGTCCTCCTGTTGGCTATTATTGTGCTCCTATATGCAGAACCATATTTATATTTGTATTTGTGCTAAAGGGAAACACTTGATTTGGAAAGATTTAGAAAGGAAATTTAAGAAGGAAATCAGTGTAAAACATAATCAACTTAGATTTGAAGCCGTTTGGAATCGTAGGAATCGAACCGTTCCAAACGGTTCGAGTTAGGTTCGGTTCCAATGTTCAAAATGGGGGGATCCAGACCGGACCGGATCCGTTAATTTTAAACGGTTCGAGTTAGATTCCTCCGAATTTGGAACCGATTCGGACCGTGCCCACCCCTACTCCCCACCTCCCTCTCCCTATTTCCCACTCTGTTTTGCAGACACCCAACCTTCCCCTCCTTTCCTCCTACCCCTTTTCTCCCTATCTGTTGGGTTCTGATCAGAGAAAGAGTGAGGAGGAGAGAGGGAGTGACAGTGAGATCTGACATTGTTGTCACACACAAATCAGTCAACCTGCTTTCTTCTTCAGTCAGATCTGATTTTTTTTCCAGTCAAATCTACATTTTTTTCAATCAACCTGCTTTCTTCTTAAGTCAGATATGTTTTCCTCTTCATTCGATTGCAAATCTGTTTTCTTCTTACATAAAATTTATGTATTTGGATAATTTGATTGAGAAAATTGATGTACTTGGATTCAATCCCCTTTTACTTTTCTGAGATTGCTTTAGAGATTTGGGGTTTCTTTTTTTTGGAAGGCGAGCTGGGTTTTTAAGAATCTCATAACCTATCGACTGGGCGACCTATAGGTCAACACCGATTAGAAAGTAACCATGCCGCAGGTGAAATTCAAAGCTAGGACGTGGAGGACAAACCCACACAACCCTAACCCCTAGGCCATAACACCATTAACGAGACTTGGGTTTCTATCTGGTGTTTCTTTTTTAATTATTTTGTGGTTTCCCATGGAGTGCTCTAATGGATAGACAGTGATGGTGGTGGGATCATTATAAAGTGTTATGGAGGATTCTAGTGATGAAAGGTCTGAGACGAAGGTTTGATGTTGGTGGCGGTGGGGTATAATCACCTTGAATGGTCTTCCAACCTTGCAGCTTCTCACTTCAATGCATTTATGGGACTTGTTTTCTTCCAAGCATGTCACCATCTCCTCCATCCTTTGGCAATATGGGACGAACTGAATTAGATATGGACGGTGACCAAGGAACACCAGTAGGGAGATAGTGCAATAGAGAATGCTTATGGAGAAATTTGAAATCTTCTTCTTCCACGATTTTTTTCCCTTTTCCTTTTTGCTTATTTTGTTAGAGAATGACAGTTAATTTTTTTTTGAAAAATTAAATGACTAATCGGGGTGGGGTGGATATCCACCAATCCGTCCGAGGCGGGGATGGTTTTAGAAAAAAAAAAGTATAAATTGATATTCGAGGTGGATTTGGAGATCCGCGATCCCCAACCCCGTTTCCATCCCTAGTTAGACTAGAATACAAAAACTTTTAGAGTCAAAGAAGAATAGCCATAAATTAATACCAAATTGGAAATAACCCTTAAAACAATGGAAAAGTTCTTTCTATTTTTATTTTTGAGTTTTTATTGAATCTCACAACCCCAATAAATTCCTTTTTAGGGTCAAAGCCTAGACTTGTGATATTATTCATCACAAGTTTCACTAGTCAATTAAATTAACAACTATTGGCATGGCACATAGTTTTCTCCCTGCATTTTCCAAAATGATGTTTTTAAGGGGTTCTAAAAAAATGAGCATAGTAAAAAGGATGTACTTTGTGTTTGATCGAATATCGAACTAAGTTGATGATTATTTCAAAGCACTGGTATGGTCTGTGATGATACATAAAATCATTCTCTGATCAACACTGTACACGTGGCATGATAATCTCATCAAATACAACATAACAGGTCTGATTGCACGCTCAATCCAGCAAGACCCAGACAATACTAAGCCCACAATTGACAGGATCCAAAAGATCGAACCCAATTGCAACGCGCCACTAAGCCTACACGTCATGCGGTCAAGCCTAACACTCGTAAACCCTGATAAAGTAAAAGTAAGCCAGAATAAGGCAAATATTTGAGGGATTGACCTAAGACAGACATGCCAACAATACTTTGGTTCCAACTAGAAAACAAATACTGAAGTTTAAGTTGGGCAATAAAACTTCCTTGCATTGACAACACTTTGAAAGGAAAACCTCTTCCGTGGATCTAGGGGCACAAGTCGAGTAGGAAAACTTCTCTACATGGACAACTCCCAAGAAGGAAAGAATCTCCAGAAAAATCGTTTTCCCTAAACTATGCCCCCAATGGCCGAGATGAACAAAGACTATCATACTATAAAATGGAGATAAGGTCGAAGAACAAAGGTACACTACAGAAACTCAATTTACAGCTTTATGCCTCTCCTAATTAGCCTTATCTAACTTGAGCATTGGAGTGTCATCGACCGCCACAAGATGGTATTTGGCTCATGTGCATTTCCTGTGTCTATTCAAGTAAAGGTGAAAAATGAGAGTAAAAATCGACTACATCAGTCTGCCACAACTTTTAAATAAATTTTTTTTTATACAATTAAAAAAAAAAGTCTGACCCAACGGTTGAAGGATTGATGCCTTTTACGCCTTGCAGTTTGAGACTCTACTAAATATGGAATGAAAACTAAAGAAATAATATTAGATGAAACAAACAGGAAAACGCATAAAGATCGAATAGTTTCAAACCCAGTTAGTTTTTGTGGATCCCATCGTCTTTCATATTTATATGTATCATCACATAAGCCTGAAAAAAAAACTAGCTAGGGTTGTTGGCATGATCAAACAAGTGTTCTACTGTTAATTTGGATTGTAATAAAAAAAAAAAAGGTATAATAATAGATCTGAATCATCATCACTGACAATTTAAATATTAAACATAATTGCAAATTATAAATAATATTTTTTCCTTGTTCAATTTTTAAAAAACAATTATGAAAAACATGTGAATTTGATATTCAACTACTCATTTTTATTGTAGCAGGTAGCCAAAAAAATAAAATAAATATGAGATAAAAATTATATATATTTGTTTTGCTCTACACTATATAATATTAAGGGAATCTGAATCTTTTCTACAATTTATCATGGACATCAGCGCTCAATAAAACACGATGACTAAACCACATGGTTGGTGTCTGGGTTTGCCATATGTACACATGGAAATTAAGGAAATCATGCATGGTTTAATATAATAGATCCAACCAACACAAGAAATAGGAAATCTTTAATTTATGGTGGAATGTATTTAATTTTTGTACACTTACAATTTGGTTTACTTCCCTAATTTAAAATGTCTTTCTTTGCTCATTTTCTTTTGCAATTTTCATGTATATTGGGGGTTATCTGATTTGTTTTTTTTTTTTTTTTTTTTTTAAGAACAAAAGAGATTTTTATGACCCTCGTCGAACTTTTATATTAAATAAATCAAAGAGATTATTACAACTTGCTATTAAACTTTTTATTTGCTTCATAGAAATATATATACTTCGTTTTTCAAGTCTTTGGCATAAGAACTTGGGATGCATGTATTCAGCAAAAATGTTGCATACTTTGTTCATTTAACTAATAAAAGATTAATTTTTTTTAAAAAGTTAAGTTATCAAATATAAATCATTGTGCGTATTTTTTTTTAATGATGGCATATTTTGCCATGTTCCATCGTTTTCTTGTGATTCTCATGGTATCTTGCATTTTTTTTTTGTTAAGTTACGCTTGCATGTTTTTCTTAAATTCGTCAACATTATCAAAACAAACTATCTTTAAAGTGGCAAAAGGTTGTGTTTGAATCATTTTGTGAAAAGCTTGGAATCAATAAGAAACATCACTCTTATTTTTATCATGTACAACCACGTCATGCGAGTGCAATCATCTACAAAAATAACAAACCAACAATATCCATAAGTAGTAGTAACCAAAGCAGGACCCTAAACATCAAAATGATCCAAAGCAAAAGGCACAAATCTTTTGTTAGAGCATGGTGACTCTTTGCCAACATGCATGTGTAACATGTAAAATCTGAACGTTTGCAATCCTTAAATAAAGACGAAAACAAACAATCTAAACAGCCAAACAAAGCATGACCCAAAACGAAAATGCCACAACCAAATTTTATTCTTCGAAGCACAATTGGAACCCATAATTGTCAATGATTTTCCCGCACACGCATCATCTACATAGTGTAGGCCCCATCTCTGAGTAGCGCACCTAATAATCTCCCCGCTGCTGAGATCTTGAATAATACATAAAATATGATAGATTAATATCAAACAATTCAATTGTGTTGTTACTTGCAGAATAGATAACAAATTATTAGATAGCGCGAGAACCAATAAAGTTTGTGTTATGTTTAGAGACGGAGTTAGATTGACACTTCCAGCACTAGTAACTGAGTATGGCACCCCATTAGCATTAGCCACAGTTGTGCAATTAGGTAAACTATAATCTCGGAGAAGAGAAGCATCGAAAGTCATATGATCAGTAGCTCTAGAATCAAGAGTCCAACCATGATCCCTTTTTGAATCAGTAGGTAATACAATGGGTGCAACAACCTCTTGGTCGATCTCGTCAGACATAGTGTAGGGCAAAGGCAACACCACAACATCAACAACAAGTCAGGAAGACAAAGAAACAAATCAGCAATGCACCAATAAATCAACAAATCAGCAAGGTCAATTAGCAAGCCAGCAAAATCAGCAAGGTAAAGGTAGAGTGCGACAAGGCAAGGTTAAAGCAAAGCAAGTCCATATACAACAAAGGCAAGGATAGCAGTAGAAGCGCGATCCTAGGATCATTATTCTATACCATATTAAATAAAAACAACTTTAAATAATTCAGAGTTAGTTTTATTCATCTCACGAGGTATTTATAGGGATATGTTACAATCCTAACTAGGAAAGTAAAATAAATACAATCCCGATTAATTAGTTATTCTTAATTATACAATTAATATCATTACTAATACAAACACGATTCACGCTAACATATTTGTATTTACAATATGACTTCTAAGGGTACCGATCACCATCATTCAAAGAATAATTCATTTAGCTCTTGATTAAGTTTCTGATTATTTTCAGTTCTGGTAATTCATAAGGACATGTTTAAATTATTGAAATAAACTGAAGTTTATAAGTGGAATTTGTTTTATCAACCCCAGCATAGAATATCAAATTTTTTTTCTAAATTAGCTGGATAGATTGCAATGTCCATTTCGGATAGTATATAATTGAGATTCCTTTTGAGCAGTTTAGACAAAAGCGCGTTTCTCATTGAAACTTGACTGTAATGAGAGGCTTTAAAACTTTAGAGAATTGTATATATAATTTTGATATTTCTTGAAGCATGTAAATTATGACATATAATATTCAGAGCATCCATGCCTTAATTTAGATAGTATAATAAAGATTCCCTGAAACACATGCATTAGTGTGCATATGGGTCATTAATAATCTATATAAACATGTCAATGGTAGTATGGTTGGATGGTTAAGATTGTGGTGGTTTGCTTGGTTGGATGATTAAGGCTGTGGTGATTTAATTTTCACTTCTTAAATTCTATACCCACCGACAGCATGCTCACCTTTCAAAAAAAATATATATTAATAATAATAATAATAATAATAATAAACATTGGATGCCACTGTTGACTCTGCACACAAAACTAGTCTCCCCGTAGTAAATATATTATCGCAACTTTCCTTGAGAAAGGCATCAACAGGTATTAGATCCATCATTCAAAAAAAAAAAATGTTATCTTTGATAGTTGTGGTTCTCTCTGCACTCTTTGCAGGGTTTTGGTTTATTGATTCACTTCTGAGAGGGAAAAAGAGAAAAAATGGATGTGAGTTACCCCCTGGGCCAAAGGGTCTCCCAATTGTTGGGCACCTTCACTTGTTGAGTGATCTCCCTCACCATGCCCTTCATAAATTGGCCCAGAAATATGGACCTATCATGCATATTCGTCTCGGTATAGTCCCAACTATAGCGGTTTCATCTGCTGAGGCAGCTGAGTTCTTCCTCACTACAAAAAAAATGGAAATCAGCGACGGCTAAAAATCATCGCTGATTGAGCTAAAACCGTAGCTAAAAGGAATCAGCGACGGCACTACATCCGTCGCTATCCCGTAGCTAGACTTATCGTCGCTATTTGATTCAGCGACGGCAAAATAGCCGTAGCTAATTAGCCATGGGATACAACCGTCGCTAAAGTGTAAAATATCCGTCGCTAATTGTTTTTGTAAAAAAAAAAATTTAATTTTTTTTATTTTATCGACGGCATTTTGGCCGTGGCTAACTGATTTTTAAAAAAAAATTAAATTTTTTTTATTTTAGCGACGGCATTTTGGCCGTGGCTAACTGATTTTTTTAAAAAAATTAAAATTTTTTTTATTTTAGCGACGGCATTTTGGCCGTGGCTAACTGATTTTTTTATTTTAGCGACGGCACTTTTTTTTTTTTTTAAAAAGATCAGATTTCTCCGAGATCTCTGAAATTTTAAAAAAAAAATATATATATATATAAAAAATATCGGAGATCTTTCAGATCTCGAAAACTCAGATCTTTGAGATTCTCCGAGATTAGAGATCTCAGATATTCGAGATCTCCGAGATCAGAGATATCAGAGATCTCAGATCTCAAAGATCTCCGAGATCTCAGGTCTCAGATCTCCGAGATCCGATATATCAGAGATCTCTGATCTCCGAGATCCGAGATATCAGAGATCTCTGATCTCCGAGATCCGAGATATCAGAGATCTCTGATCTCCGAGATCCGAGATAACAGATATCTGAGGTCTCAGATCTCCGAGATCCGAGATATCAGAGATCTGAGGTCTCAGATCTCCGAGAGAGCGGCGGCGGGTGAAGGGAGGGGAGAGAGAGGCGGTCGGGATCGGTGTCGAGGAAGCGGCGAACTTCTCCTCAGTGGGTTTCTTCTCTGGAAGATGAGAGAAAAAAAATTTTGAGAGAAAATTTTTGTTTAATTTGATTTGTAAAAAAATTGAAATTTATATAGAAAAAGGTAATTGAAGGGGATTGGTTGTGTTAGTTGCACGCGGATCGATGTCGTGGTTTGATTTAGTACGTTGGATTGAGCTAAATTTTTGGGTGTTATTAACGGTTGAGATGAGATTTCACGCGGATCGGTGTTTTTTTTTTAAAACCAATTAGCCAATAGCCGTCGCTAACCTCTTTAGTGTTTTTTTTTTTTTTTTGAAACCAATTAGCGACGGCATAATTGCCGTCGCTAACCTCTTTAAATTTTTAAAAAAAAAAAACCAATTAGCGTTGCCGTCGCTAACCTCTTTAGTTTTTTTTTTTTTAAAAACCAATATGCCGTCGCTAACCTCTTTAGTTTTTTTTTTTTTAAACCAATTAGCGACGGTAACCTCTTTAGTGTTTTTTTTTTAAACCAATTAGCGACGGTCTTCTAACCTCTTTAAATTTTTTTTTAAACCAATTAGCGACGGCCTTCTAACCTCTTTAAATTTTTTTTTTTTTAAAACCAATTAACGACGGTCGCTAACCTCTTTATTTTTTTTTTTAAACCAACCTCTTTAGTGTTTTTTTTTATAAAAACCAATTAGCGACAACAATTTAGCCGTCGCTAACCTCTTTCGTGTTTTTTTTAAACCAATTAGCACGGCAATTAGGCCGTCACTAACCTCTTTGATCTGATCTGATCTGATCTGATCTTCTTTGATTTGATCTGATCTCCTTTGATCGGATCTGATCTTATTTGATATTCTGTGATCTTCTTTGAACTTCTTCGATCTTCTTTGATATTCTTTGATCTTCTCTGATCTTCTTTGATCTTCTTTGATTTTCTTTGATCTTATTTGATATTCTTTGATTTGATCTGATCTGATCTTCTTTGAACTTCTTTGATCTGATCTTCTTTGATCTGGTCTGATCTTTTTTTATCTTCTTTGATCTTATTTGATATTCTTTGATCTGATCTTCTTTGATCTTCTTTGAACTTCTTTGATCTTCTTTGATCTTATCTGATCTTCTTTGAACTTCTCTGATCTTCTTTGATCTGATCTGATCTTCTTTGATATTCTTTGATCTGATCTTCTTTGATATTCTTTGATCTTCTTTGAACTTCTTTGATTTTCTTTGATTTTCTTTGATCTTCCTTGATCTTCTCTGATCTTATTTGATTTTTTTTTATCTGATCTGATCTTCTTTGATCTAATCTTCTTTGATCTACTTTTAACTTCTTTGATCTTCTTTGATCTGATTTAATCTAATCTCTTTGATTTACTTTTAACTTCTTTTTTCTACTTTTAACTTCCTTGATCTTCTTTGATCTGATCTGATCTGATCTTCTTTGATCTTTTTTTATCTGATCTTCTTTGGTCTTCTTTGAATTGATTTGATTTGATTTGATCTGATTTTCTTTGATCTGATCTTCTTTGATCTTCTTTGATCTTATTTGATATTCTTTGATCTGATCTTCTTTGATCTTCTTTGAACTTTTTTGATCTTTTTTGATCTTTTTTTATCTGGTCTTCTTTGAACTTCTCAGATCTTCTTTGATCTTTTTTTATCTGATCTACTTTGGTATTCTTTGATCTTATCTTCTTTGATTTGATTTGATCTGATCTTCTTTGATCCTATTTAATCTTATTTGATATTCTTTGATCTGATCTTCTCTGATCTTCTTTGATCTTATTTGAACTTCTTTGATCTTCTTTGATTTTCTTTGATCTTCTCTGATCATATTTGATTTTCTTTGATCTAATCTGATCTTATTTGATCTGATCTTCTTTGATTTAATCTTCTTTGATCTACTTTTAACTTCTTTGATCTGATCTGATCTGATTTAATCTAATCTCTTTGATCTACTTTTAACTTATTTGATCTACTTTTAACTTCTTTGATCTGATCTGATCTTCTTTGATCTGATTTTCTCTGATATTCTCTGAACTTCTTTGATCTTTTTTTATCTGATCTTCTTTAGTCTTCTTTGATCTTATTTGATTTGATCTGATCTAATCTTCTTTGATCTGATCTAATCTGATCTTCTTTGATCTTATTTGATATTCTTTGATCTGATCTTCTCTGATATTCTTTGATCTTCTTTGATCTTTTTTTATCTGATCTTCTTTGAACTTCCCTGATCTTCTTTGATCTTTTTTTATCTGATCTACTTTGATCTTCTTTGATCTTATTTGATCTTATCTTCCTTGATTTGATCTGATCTTATTTGATATTATTTGATCTGATCTTCTTTGATCTTCTTTGAACTTCTTTGATTTTCTTTGATCTTTTTTTATCTGATCTTCTTTGATATTCTTTGGTCTTCTTTGATCTTCTTCGATCTTATTTAATATTCTTTGATCTGATCTTCCTTGATCTTATCTGATCTTATTTGATCTTATTTGATCTGATCTGATCTTATTTGATCTAATCTTCTTTGATTTGATCTGATCTGATTTAATCTGATCTTCTTTGATCTACTTTTAACTTCTTTGATCTTATTTGATCTGATCTGATTTTCTTTGATCTTTTTTATCTGATCTTCTTTAGTCTTCTTTGATCTTATTTGATTTGATTTGATTTGATCTAATCTTCTTTGATTTGATCTGATATGATCTTCTTTGATCTTATTTGATATTCTTTGATCTGATCATTTTGATCTTAAACCTAGAGAGAAGGATGGTAAGACTTTAATCTAACATGTAATTCATGCCTTAAACTCCCTCTGTGAGAGACAAATGGGACCAAAAAAGAAAGAAAGGACCAAAAAAAAAAAACCAATATTAAGTCAAATAAAAAACCAAGGATTGAAACTTCAGTACTCACTCGATCATAGTCGGACACTTTATCCATAGCAGAATCTCAATTAGAACATTGTCTAAAGCATCTGAATCTAATTCATGAAGTGGCCGGATGACTGGATCCTGTCAAGTATGTCATAAATGAAGCTTTAAATTACCAAACAGGCAAACATTTTGAGTTGAACTAATTCAGCCATGAATGGTTCAGGAAAACCCGAGTCCAGACAGAAACATCAGATATTATCCATGATTAGGTTACTAATCCCTACCCGTCAACGCTCATAAATCCTTTACACACAAACATAATCAATGTATACTATTTTTGCCAGCAAGGTACGAAAATGTACAATGTTTTAACCCAGTCACACTACAGAACGTGTACTGAATGTCAAGTAAGTTATTCGTAGCCAATAAAAGCAGACTCAGAGCTAAGTATTAGTACTGATTATCAAATGCACAAGCCTTGATAAAGCAAACCTCCATCTTTGTAGTGATCCAATTAAATGATGAATAATAACTGTGCACATAATCGACAAAACAACATGAAAACAAGCAAGAAACTACCAAGAAAGCGCACAAGGATGTTTGTTTCTGTTTGGTTTTTATTGTTGCAATCAGAAATGACCCTGAGAATTGATATAGTCTCAATAATCCTGTCTGTATTCCTCCAAGAAAGCTATATTTTTTCAAGCTGTTCTGTCAATTCAGCTGCTTTTTGCTAAGAACACAATCTGAATTTGGTGGTAGGTCCATCCAAACCCCATTCATATTCAAATTCAAAAAACTTATCACTCATTAATCACTAATATCAAAGCTTCAACTCCGAAGACTAATCCATTCCTTAGAGATCAAAACCTAAATTTCATCAAAGCTTCACCTTCCAAGATATCATTCCTTGAAAATACAGATGATGCAATCAACTAATGTCATGTCAAGCATCAAACTTGAAACAAATTTCAAGCAATTTTTCAGAAGATCAATTTCAGTCTCAGGCTCTAGGCCCTCAGAAATTGATTAAATTGTCACCATATTGGGAGTTATCAGATACTAGATATTTAAGGGAGATCTACAATGCAACACATGAATAATTGATGAGATTGATATGGTTCATCCACGTTAAGACGGCCAAACAAAATCAGAGGATGTTTCTTTTTGCATCTTTTTTTGAAGGATCTCCTGACGACAACTAATCTCAGAACCGAAGAATGTGGATCTTTGGGCGAGAAATCACTTGAGACCCTATATTTGGGGGTTTACGGATTTAGCTATCGAGGAATGTTCCCCTAAAATCTTTTAGTAATAAAAACTTACCTGTGATTAGAATCTCTAATTAGATCTTTCTTCTAGTTCTAGTTATAAGACTCAGATGTCAGAGTTGTGGGAGATTTTTTTCTTTAGCATGAAGGGTTGTAATGTTCAGGAGTGTCAGAAGATGACAACCATGTCAAGCCTAATTGTGGGTTCTGATATAGTATGGATTGATTGATTTCTGAGGGTGACATCCATTTGGTTATTCATTCAACCCATATAATCTAATAAGTGCTCCTACTAACATCATCACCAACCACATAAATAGATTGCATGGAAAGCTAAACTAGAGGGAGCATTAACTGTCATTAAAAATGATTTATCTTTGCTTTGCTTCTATAATCAATCCTTAATAGGACCCCTACAACCACCCATTGTCATAATCCAGAAAAGGAGAGACTAAGTTTTGAGTCTTTTGACCAGTCTTGGGAAGTAGAACGTATGCTTTTAGAAAAGTAGATGAAAGGCTCCACAACAAAATACAGAGGGAGATACGACAACCCATCATCCTTCTTCAAAATACAAAGTTTTAGAGAACTATTCAGTGTGTTTCAATTATGGGAGGATGTATAGTTTTTTTCACCTTTTCTTCCTCACCATCTCATCAAGTTGAGATGACCATTATGATTCTAGTCAAAAGGGGATGAAACATACAAATTCTATGGAATAGAATCTAATTATCGTTATAGATCATATCGCCATTGCCAAAAAGAGCCTCACTTATGTTTGCAAGTCTATATGACCACATGCATGATTAGAGATACTATAATAACACCTATTTCTTCCATATGAAATCTGCCAAAATGGTATGAAAATGTATAATCTATAGTCGGTTTAACACTAAAATGTCATGTTTACCAAAAATAGGAAAGAAATTGGTGGTACTGCCATGGTAACTCAAGAAACTGTAACAAAGAAGGTAAACATTTAACTGTGAGCATGACCCATAGATTCTCAAAGCTTCCGCAGAAAACTGAATTCATCCAGTGTTCCTCTTTTTGTTTCCTCTATTGTTGATAAAAAGCATATATGGTCTGCCTACTTCTAATGATGTGAAAACAAATTAGTCCCACAACCAACAGGATGCTCCACCGATCCCACCATCACATGTCATCTGACCATTGTTCCCACCACCACATGCTCTTCAATATCATATCTCCGTCACTGCGCAGGCCATGGCTTTTAACTTAATTATCAATTTCACTCAAATCCCCACAGTAACAGCAAATCAATTAGCATACCATTTAACTGAAACAGACCCCAATTACAGTTATATGCAAACTGTACCAAACCTCACCGGATAGTCCATAACCCTATTCCCCTGATTGTGGCCCATCTTAGTCATGGCGCACTACTTGAAACCGACTACTCAAGCTAGCCCGAGCACTGTATGGCAGAGTCCTTGATGTGGAATCCTTGGTCAAGGTATTACATACAACAGTGGTATGTATTATCCAAGAAGGCTAGAGTTGTAAAGCAGAGTGGCTGGACAAAGGCATTGTGGTCCAGCATCAACTATGAGTCTGCCAAAGGCAATGGTGGTGCCAGACAAAGCTTTTAGATAGAAACCATTCATAACAATGAACCCCATTGTATCAGAAGAGACCGCCTGAAACTAAAGTCTGTTACTGTTACCACACTTCTCTGCATTTAAAGAGATCATTCAAACAACAAAGCACCTTAATAGGAGGTCATAGCATTTAGCGTTTAAACAATGATAGGCCAATAATGGAAAAAGAAGATGAATAAGGAAGATTGATTTACATAAACAAGCATTTAATCACTAACTTAGAAAAAGAAGATGAATAAGGAAGATTGATTCATATAAACAAAATGTTTTCATCACCGGATTGACATCAAAGTTCTAACTTTCTTCTCTCTCTCATGCTCGAGTTGAGCATCAACAGTGGACAGGTCAGGCACAGGAACCCCCAATTCCTCTGGCGTAGGGCTGGCAAGTCGATGGTGTTCAGTGTCTGCTAATCGAGCTCTTCTCCTCTCAATAGCCTTTAAAAAGGGGAAAAAGAGCAATTTAATTGGATTCATTCTAAAAAAAAAGAAACATATCAAGTAAGATGCATAGCAATCCAAACCTTACAACATTTTCACAATTCAATTTCATTTAAAGTATTATCTAAAATCAGACAAAAATGCACCAACATTTACATCAACTTCTTAATTCATCAAATACACTACAAAGAAATGAGCATGACCCAATTTCCACCTCTAGCAAACACACTTGTTACCAATTTTCATACTAGAAATCAAACAAAATGATCCTAATTCCTGACTTGAATCTTCCCATTAGGGCTATAAGATTGAATAACCACATTTCAGTTTTAAGTCCATAAAATCAATCAAATAAAACCATTTAACTGAATCAAAAGTGGAAAAAAACTTAGCAAACAAGTTATGGCAATGCACCTAAACAGGTGAATCTTACATTATGTCACAAATCACTATCAAATTAAATCAAGAGCCACTATGTAAAAAAATAAAAATAAAAAATAGCAAAATTTGACAGAAATCAGACTTGGTTTGCACTGCAACCAATCCATCCTGCCTTTCGAATTGAATCAGAAGCCTGATTTCTCACCAAGGATAAACTAGCAGACATTGACAACCATTTCATCCAAAAATCAGACCCATTTGATGGCTTTCAAAGACTCCACCTAAAAATTTGACCTTGAACTCTTCATTTGGGGAAAACCACAAATCGCAAACCAAAAGAAATGACTGAAAATCCGGGTCAAAAAATCAAAAACCGGGGTTTGTAACTCAAATCAACCCAATCTGACCAAATGGGGGCGCAAGATCTACAAAAACCCACGACTGGATCTACAAAAAGAAACAAAAAAAGCTTCTCACCCTCCCAACAGTTGAAACATCTTGAAGGGGTCGTCTGGGGTACCAAGAAGGCAAGACAGAGCTGTTGCTGTTGCTAGTCTCACGTCTTCGCAGCCGCGAATTCTCTTGACCTCCATGACCAAGCCTTCTCTGCCTCGCCACCACAACAGGAGACCGACAAACACCCATCACATCCGACCTCATTAGCCTTGGAGATCCGAACAGAACAAACCTACCCACACCACCACGACCCGCATTGAACAACCCAATGGGCTCTGGCGGAGGCGAATCGAACCTGATTCCTCCTCCTCCAAATCCAGAGGTGAGGGTGTCCTCCTCTCTGATCAAACGATCTCTTCCTTCCGGCATCTTTGTGTCACATTTACAAAAGAATTGAAGGAACCAAATATAAACGCGCCAAACTGAAAGAGATCAAATACGAAGGAGCCCAAGATTCAAATTCAAATTTTAGGGGCAAATTAATAATAATAGCTCTCAAGTTTTTTTTTTTTTTTTGGAAAATCAGCGGGGGTTTATAACGGACCCCAAACCGTGAAAAAAGAAAGCAGATTACATTCAGATTCTTCAAACTGTTGTTCTGGAGAATACAGATGCTTTGAGAATGCTTGAGGATTTGAGATCAGAGCCTGGAATTGGGGCTCAATCAAGCAAATGAAGTCTATATTAGACTTATTGACATATTGGAGTGGTGCCTGATTAGGCTTTGAAAAACTCACCATGGATGAGCTTAATTCTTTATTGTGTGCCAGAGGAGAAAACTTCTGGGACAATTGAAGAGCATAAGAAAGAGGGGCTGGCTGCGGAGAAGCAGAAGGCTTCTTCGCATAACTGGCCTTTGATTTGGGCTTGGGAGATGAGGATGAAGAACTCATCTTTGGAGAAACTCACGGGAGAGGAAGTCTGCCAATGAGTTGTCTGCTCCCTTTATATATTTGATTTCAAAATCAAATGCAGAAATCAAACCTTGCCATCTGGCGAAAATCTGTTTGGAAACCAAATTTAAAACATCTTTAGTTAAAATGTCTTTGGTAGATTGGCAATCAATTTGTAATAAAAATTTTTGATTTATCAAATCATCTTGAAATTTCATGATGCACAATACGATCGCTAAAACTTCTTTTTTGACATAGAGTAATTCATTTGAGTAGAATTCCAAATACCAGAATGGTATCGGACCAATTGAATAGTAGAAGACTCTGGGAGACGCTGTTTGAGGATACCACCATACCCTTGGTTGGATGCATCTGTTTCTACTATTTTGAATGCTTTGGGATCTGCAATTCCTAAACAAGGAAGATTCTTGACTTGACTTTTGACTTGACGGACTATGGAAGTATGGGCTTCAGTCCATGGGCCTGGATTTTTCTTAAGGCGAGAGTATAAGGGCTTAATCAAAACTCTAAGGCCTTTATAAAAATCTGCAACATAATTTAAAGATCCAAGAAATCTTTGCAATTGGGTTTTATCCCGGATTTCATCTGGAAATTTGTCTGCAAATTCAATTGTTCGTGAAATTGGGGTAATCATCCCATTGAAAATCTTGTGACCTAAAAATCTCACATTTGTTTGGAACAAATTGATTTTGGTTGGAGATAAAACCAATCCATTCTTTTTTATACAATTTTCAAATTGGTATAAATGTTTCCAGTGGGCTGGAACTGAATCAGAGAACACCAGTATATCATCGATATACACAATGGTGAATTGAGAGAATTGGGATAGAATTCTGAAACTCACTTGGAGCATTTTTGAGACCAAAGGGCATTACATTCCATTCGTAATGGCCAAATGGGACATTGAAAGCGGTTTTATATCGATCTTTGGGATGAACCTGGATTTTCCAAAATCCAGATTTAAGATCAAATTTAAAAAATACACAAGCATTGTGTAGTCTCTTCAGAAGATCTCTTTGAGAAGGAATTGGATATCTTATCCATTGAAGAACCTGGTTGAGAGGTTTATAGTTAATGACAAGACGAGGACTGCCTCGTTCAAGTTCTGCGGCTTTGTTAACATAGAATGCAGCACAACTCCATGGAGATTTAGAATCTCTAATGAGTCGTTTCAGTTTTAATTGATGTATTTCTTGTTTACAAAATTCCATAAGTTCGCTATTCATTTGAATAGGTCGAGCCTTAGTAGGAATTTTTCTTTCATCAAATCCTGGTTCATAGGGAAGGCGAACCACATGTTGGGATCTATACCAAAATGCATTAGGCAAATCAGAACAGAGTTCATCTTGCAAATGTTTTTGGTACTGAATTATTTGAGATTGAAGTTTAGGCTCACTGATTTGATCAGCAACCCTTTTATATTCAATTTCTTGTTTGAGGAAGTTTAATTGCTGTTGTTTGCTAATTAAACGATTCAAAAACACTTTCTTATGAACTTGGTTGAGTTCATAGACTTCAGGTTTAAACAAGAATGGAAATTCAAGCTTTGTACCTAAATAGGTAGTTGAAATCTCTTGTTTAGACACAGAAAATGGGGAAATTGAATTGATAAAGGGAGTGCCTAAAATCATTTTTTGTTCCATATTTTTAACAAGAAGAAAATGTTGCTTAATGCAAATGTTTTTCAGGCAAATATGGGCATTGGTTAATTTGTGATCTATTTGTAGCTTTGAATTGTCTGTAGTATACAGACTTTGAGTTGTTTTTTTAAAGTATTGCGAAGGTACAATACCTTCTTGAATACAATTCATGTCAGCTCCAGAATCAATCAAGGCTATGACTGAAATGAGAGTCTGACCATAAATAAACAAATCGATTGCCACAAACCATTTTTGGATAGTGACAGTATGGGGAACGAATTGTTTTTTATTTAAATTGTTGAGAAAATCAACTTCTTTCTGTTTTGAAGAAGAAGGTTGTTGTGAAGAAGGAACTTCTTCATCTTCTTTCTCAGAATAAGCTTGATATTGATTTTCTTGAAGGGTTTGAATTTGGATATCAACCAAATTTTGATGTTGTTTTAAGAGATTTATCTCTTTTTTAGGGTATTTACTTCATACTGTAAGTCAGATAGACTAACAGGAGAAGCTTTGTGTCGTGTTGGTTAAACCTACTAATGATTTCTTTGTGATCATAGAATGATGTAATCACATCAGGAGGAGGTTTAGTTTGAGTTATTGAGTTCTTAATATGTTGAAGATACTCTGTCTTTGTTCGAGGATCATCAATCTTATCAACAAAATCTAACAGTATTTGTGACTGCTTAGATTGTGATAACATACTGATTTTAGGCTTAGCCGAGAGATGGCATAAGCAAGCTCCAGGAGTGCAATCACAGGATTGCTCTGAGGAAGAGGATGAGTCCGATGAATAATTCAAATTACCCATCTGTAACTCAGGTTCTGAGGATTGAGTCTGAATCTATCAGACAATTGAGAAACATATGTTTCATATGTTTGGGTATATCCAAGGCTTGGATTTTTTGGGTCGTTCTGCACTGCTTTGCATAATGGCCGGGTTGACCACACTTAAAGCAAACAGGCTTTGAAGTGGATCCTTTCTTGAAGGGTTTGGGCTTGTGAGTCTCATGCTTCTTGGGCTTGCTATAGTACTGTTCTAAGTGCTTAGCAGGCTTTGGGCCATAAGGCTTTTTCTTTTTAAATTGTCGGGTCGGATGGGACCGATATTTTTGTTTTGAAGTTAAATGGGCTGGATATTTAAAATCATCAAACCCATATTGTTGACAGAAGTCACCCAATTCTTTGGGTCCATAAATGTGTTGTTTCTTTAATTGTTTTTTTAATTTTAAATCATTACAAATTTGAAGGGCGCATTTATTGATAAATGCAATTAAGTCACCAAATGTGAGAAGTTCATACTGAATATCACCTCCATGTTGTTCTTGGAGTTTAGTACGAACTGTCTTAGCAAATATCTCAGGAATACCTGAAATAAATTTGCGCTTCCAGAATGGATTTGCTGCATCTGTCTGAAGCATTACTCTCTTCATAAAGATATCTTTATAATATCTAAAATGACTAAGAGTAGAGCATTTATGAGACATAAGCAAATCTTTGGCTTTGCCTTGGTATTCATTAGGATTTCCTATGAAATGTCTAAGAATACTTTGAATCAAGGTAGGCACATAATCAGGAACATATTGGTCTTCTATTTTGATAAATTGGCCATATGGACCAATTTTTCTTGCTAAAAGAATTTCTGTTTTTTCAGCAGAGGTGAGGTAATTATCCCACCAGCCTTTTAACAAACCGGAAAATCCTTGAATAATGACTGTGGCAATGGTATGATCATCCTTGCCTTCTGCTCGATGAGTAGAAGCCATCATAACCATTTCTTGAGTCAGTTCAAGCACAGCATCTTCAGATATGCCATCAATGTTCCAAATATACAATATTTTGGGTGAGAAAGAACCAAAGGTTTGAAGATTTCTTTCTTCAAACTGCATGTCTGGGAATGAAGGTCTAGGATAAAAATTCCTAGAAGTTGGCATAGGATTTTTCCATTTGGAATTTGGGATACTTTCTTAGCATGTCTAATTGGATTAGCCTGATATGGGATATAGTTTAATCTATCCAATTCAGACATAGGATCAAAATCAGCACTGATATCCGATTCAGGCTCTGACATGAAGGGATTTGACAGTGTATTAATCTTGAGTCGAGAATCCATGTTTAGAGCATCTAATTTAGCATCAATTGCTTTTAATATATTGGTTTTAGAAGAAAATGTATTTGGCTTCAAGGGATCAGGGATTTGAAAAAGCACATTTTGTTTTTTCAGTTCCTGTTCTTTGCTTACCTTTTCTTCTAACTGTTTTTTTTTTAGTTCGTTAGTTACAAGCTGGTCTTGAACTAACTTATCTCCAAGTTCGGATAACAATAGGTTAGTATAATTATTCTGTTGAATAAGTCTACTAACATAATAATCATCTGGATGTGCCAAAGGTGTGGCCACATATTGTTTATCTGAAACTTTAAATTGGAGATCAACTAAAGGAGGTAGAACTGATCGGACAGTTTTCTTATCTGGAGTAGACCAGACTTTGGGTGTTACATTCAACACATGAATTTGGGGAATGTGAACATTAAAATACCAGTCTAAAAAGGGTAGATTGGTTTCAACTCTTCACAACATTCATAAAATAATTTACTAAGTTCTTTTCTTTCAGACTCTGTTGTCTGAGATTGGAACTTAGTTCTTCGTTCATCATTTTCAGAAGACAAGAAGTCTTGTTTGATTCTTTCTTTATCAAGTTTGAATTGTGTTGTTAAACATTGGACCCTAGGGATCTGAAATTCCATTTCAGATTGAGTAGGTGATTGATTAGCCTCTGAAGTTTCAGGAGCTTCAGTTTGAGTGTAAATTGGTTGAGGGATCTGAGGATAATTAGGATTCGTCCTAATATTCCTAAATTGAAGATGAGGGACTTCTTCAGGAGTAGCAACTCTTGAAGGTAGTCTTGTTGGACCAGTTCTGAATGAAGATTCTGATCTTCGTCCAGATTCAAACTTAGAAGGGTCAAGAGTTGTGACTCTTGCATCATTGAATCTCAATTCAACAGATCCATCAGGGAAGGATAAGATTCTGTCGATTTGACTTGGAGGAAGTTTCTTTGGGTTTGAAACTCCTTCAATGATCCATGATTCAGGGAGAGTGACCTGATCCCATTGAATCGTTCTGGGTACGATTACATTGGTCTTTTGGTCATTAATTTCAAAAAGGATTGTGTGTCCTTTTTTATCAGAGTGAAGGGCACGAGGCCTCAATTGAGTTTTCATTGCTCTGTAGGTGATCTTGTAGATCAGAGCAAAGGGTTCAGAACCTTCAGCCATATCAAAGCCAAAGGTCTGAATATTGAGTGTGAGTGTCTCGAGGATATGTGGATCACCAAGAGACACAGAGAAGTCAGGGTAACAGTTAAAATAAACTGGACCCATTGAAAGTGAAGACTCTACAATTCCAAGCAGAGAATCACTGAATTTGTTGTGTCTACAGTCGCGAAGAGCAACTAAGGCACAAGTGTCTAGTCCTAACCTGGTTAAGGGTTTTAGGGCTATTTGAATTAATCCTAAATGGATATATTTGAAATTTATCTTTGATTAAAGATTGGATTGTTTGAAAATTGAGGAGTTGTTTTGAATCTAAAGATTTATTTATCGGTACTGTTTGTTCAACAATACTGATTAAATCTTCAGTTTTTTGAGAAAATATTGAATTGGAAATTTGATAAATTTCTTTTTGGGGTATTACTGGTATGGACCAGTTTTGTAAATCTGATCTTCTTTTATCTTCTTTGATCTGATCTGATTTTTTTTATCTGATCATCTTTTATCTTATTTTATTCGAAAATGTGTTATTGAAAATGTTTATAAATATATAGAGATTTTGCTTTATATAATGTCAAAAAAAAATTCACATTTTGCTTTATTTGACGAAAACAAAATAATCACAATCTCGGTTAATTTGGTATTCCTAATATAATTACTATACAAACACAATTCACGCTAATATATTGTATTTAATTACAATATAACTTCTGGAGGTACCAATCATCGTCATTCAAAGAATAAGTTCATTTAGCTCTTGATTATTTACAATTTTGGTAATTCATAAGCCCATCGGAACATGTTTAAATTATTTGAATAAACTGAAGTTTATAAATGGAATTGGTTTATCAACCCCAACATATATAGAATATAATTTTTTTTTTCTAAATTAGCTGGATAGATTGCAATGATCTTTGGGCTCGATTTATCTAATATTTGATGTACTTAATTGAGATTCCTTTGACTTTGAGCAGTTGAGACAAATGAAACCATAGACTTTTTCATTTGAAACATGAGCTTGATCCATAGATTTTTTGGAAACCCAAATGAAACCACTGAGAAGAAGTTTATTATAATCTGTATTTTGTTTTTGTTTGCCATTGACTGTAATGAGATGCTTTAAAACTAGTCCCCTCGTAGTATATATAGATCCCAACTTCACAGGAGGATGCATATATCAACCAAGTTTTAGATCCATTATTCAAAAACAAAATGTTGTCTTGGATAGTTGTGGTTCTCTCTGCACTCTTTGCAGGGTTGTGGCTTATTGATTCACTTCTGAGAGGGAAAAAGAGAAAAAATGGATGCGAGTTACCCCCTGGGCCAAAATGGGGTCTTCCACTTCTGGGGCACCTTCACATGTTTGGAGATCTCCCACACCATGACCTTCACAAGTTGTCCCAGAAACATGGACCCATCATGCACATCCGGCTTGGTGTTGTACCAACCATCGTCGTTTCATCACCTGAAGCAGCGGAGTTGTTCATGAAAACACATGATCTTGCCTTTGCTAGTCGACCTAAGATGAATGCGGTAAAAGATCTGAATTATTGGGAGAATGATATTTCATTTTCGCAGTACGGTGCACACTGGCGTGACATTCGCAAGATGTGCACCTTACAGCTACTCAGTGCTACAAAGATCGAATCCATGAAGTCCATGAGAAAAGATCATGTTCACTCGTTCGTAAGGGGTCTCAAAGATGCAGCTCGGGCAAATGTGGTTGTTAATTTGACTGACAAGATTGGGTGCCTCATCGAAGACATGACATATGACATGATTTTCGGACGTGAGTATGACATGTTCGACTTCAAACCAAGTGCGCATGAATTCCTCAAGTTGTTTGGAACTCTCAATTTAGCTGATTATGTCCCTTTTGTTGGGCCACTTGATCTTCAGGTATGTGTGCGTTTATGTACTTACATTTAGAAATTTCATATTTCCATTCATCCAAATATTAATTTGTAATTTGCCTATTGTTTCAGGGTATACGTCGCAGAATGAAGGCTGCCACAGATGCTGTAGATGGCTTATTGGAAAAGATCATTGACCAACATGAACGAAAACTTGCTGCTGCTAAAACACCAGAGGATAATAATCATCGTCATAAGAACTTCATTGATGTGATGTATTCCTTAACAGAACCTGGCAGTGAGCATCCGTTAGACCGAGCTACCATGAAAGCAATTGTAGTCAACATGATTATAGCCTCAATTGATACATCTACTGTCGCGATAGAGTGGGCAGTCTGTGAGCTGTTTAGGCATCCAAAAATGATGAAAAAAGTACAATTAGAACTAGAAAGTGTAGTGGGACTAGATCGAATGGTGGAGGAATCAGATTTGGGGAAGCTTCATTACTTGGATGTGGTATTGAAGGAGTCCTTGAGACTCCATCCAGTGGCACCATTGCTCTCACCACGCGAATCCAGGGAAGATATGACAATCAATGGTTACTTCATACCAAAGCAGTCCAGAATCTATATTAATACTTGGACAATTGGACATGATCCAAAAGTCTGGTCATCTAATGTTGAAGAGTTCTACCCAGAGAGGTTTGGCACTGATACCACTGTAGAATACCGTGGAAATGACTTCCGATTTATGCCATTTGGATCAGGTCGTAGAGGGTGCCCTGGATATCAATTGGGCGTCATTGCTGTAAAATCAGCCATTGCACAGTTGCTTCATTGCTTCAATTGGGAGCTTCCTGATGGCATGTCTCCTACTGATTTGGACATGGAAGAAAAACCCGGAATGACGACACCAAGGGTTAAACCTCTACTTGCTGTACCCACTTATCGCCTCCACATCCAAGAAAATGTATAGTTTGATCTTGGTTTTATTGTACGCCAATAATGATAGAATTCCAAATTATATTTGGAGATCCGATTTCTATCTTCCTCATTCTTTCTTGATGTCAACACAGTGTGGTTTGCATTTATGTAGCTTTGGTTTGTAGTTCTAGACTTATTAATCTACAAATTTTGTAGTTTTTACTATATCGTTCTCGTCAAATTTCCCAATGGGCCATATAGTGCAATTGTTTGGAAAATCATCCCTGCATTAGATAGACCTCAGTCAAGGTCCTTTCATTTTTATGCGCTCCATTACATTGGAACCTCGCCTGAGATCTGACCTAAGAATTGATGCAATGTGCTTCCATATTCCTTGAGTTCACTTCAGATGAATAATTGGTTCATATCCTCCTACGTTGAATAGGGTTAAAAACCGAACTGATGGTTCGGTTTTTCACCTAAGTCGTGAACCGAACTGACTTTGATCGGTTTCAAAATTTTCAAACCGAACTGATTCTAATTTATGCAAATCGTAACTGAACCGACTAAAATCGAACTAAAACTGAAATAAAACCGAACTGACCGACTATTTTAAACATATTATATTATTTTATATAAAATATATACTATTTATTACATCTAATTAGTCAGTTCGGTTTTATATGTTAAAATCACGTAGAAACCGAAAACCAAACCAACCACTTCAATTTTGAATTTTTAAAACCGAACCGATCGCTTCGGTTTTGATCGATTCAGTCGATTTAATCAATTCATCGGTTTTATGTTCAACCCTAATTTTGATAACTTTGGCAACAACACCTTGTAACATTATCAATAGAACTATATTAGTTCAACTGGATACTGGTGATAATAGTTTTACTATGTAAATCTTGCCTCTCTTCCTTCTCCACCTCCTCCTAGTCCGCCTCTTCCACGCAAGTCTGGCCATGGATCAGGTTTTGGACCTACCTTGTCATTTGATTGAATTTCAGGCTTTTCGTATTCAAATATTACAGCAAGATCGAATTTGATCCACTCAGTATTACTGCGTCCGCTGGGGTGCTTTAGACGAGCACCATGTTTTTATATTACCATAATAAACCAATCATTAAATTGTTTTGATTAAAAAAACCATTAAATTGTATAAGCTACATATGTTATGCAAGCATACAATTAACACCAAATATTAGGATTCACTTTATTCTAAATTCACAGTATATAGCCAAAGGTATATCAGCTGATTTGGTAGAGATGTGGCGGACAATGTCCCCTTCACTAATAGTGCTAATTCCCATACTAGAGTGTCATCTCCCTCGTCTAAAAAAGTAAAGATGGTTCGTTACTGAGTTTCAAACATATAGTGATGGAATTAAGTAGGAATGAGCAGTGACACAGGAGTTGAAGCATTTAGAAGAGAACAGAAAGTGAAGTTTGAGTTGGGGCTCATTAACTGAGATTGGTTCTAAATTTGGGCTTCATTTCAGGTGGGTCTTATTTCAACAGAATAAAAGGCCTCATGGTTGAAATGAGAAATTCTAAATGTCGAGGGAAAGGGCGAGGAATTCAGCGAGGGAAATGAGCTGGCGAGGTGAGAGCCGTTCATTTTCTTTGAGATCCGTGTGAAAAAAGTCAACGCATGGATCTCGAGGGAAATGAACGGCTCTCACCTCGCCAGCTCATTTCCCTCGCTGAATTCCTCGCCCTTTCCCTCGACATTTAGAATTTCTCTGGTTGAAATATAGTTTGAACTCTTTTTCCCTTGGTTGTGTTAACAAAGGCCAACGTTACCCTCGCTCGTTAAAGGCGTGATGGCTTAATAGTTGAGCATTTCGGATAAATTGCAATGTCCATTTCGGATAGTATATAATTGAGATTCCTTTTGAGCAGTTTAGATAAAAGCGCGTTACTCATTGGAACTTGACTGTAATGAGAAGCTCTAAAACTTTAGAGAATTGTGTATATAATTTTGATATTTCTTGAAGCATGTAAATTATGACATAATATTCAGAGCATCCATGCCTTAATTTAGATAGTATAATAAAGATTCCCTTAACACATGCATTAGTATGCTTATGGGTCATTAATAATCTATATAAACATGTCAATGTTGGATGGTTAAAATTGTGGTGATTTGCATGGTTGCATGATTAAGATTGTGATGGTTTAATTTTCACTTCTTGAGCTCTATACCCACCGACAGCATGCTCACCTTTTAAAAAAATATAATAATAATAATAATAAAATCTATATATACATTGGATGCCACTGTTGACTCTGCACGCAAAACTAAGTCTCCCTCTAGTATATATATTATGAATTCGTCTAATTTTTTAGGGACGCAGCGAGGAAAACAGCGAGGGACCCCACAGGAGGGAGGGGGAGCCATCTATTCCTCTGGGATGCGTGCGTTGAAATTCAAACGTGCATCTCGGAGGGAAGGGACGGCTCCCCCTCTCCCCTGTGGGGTCCCTTGGTGTTTTCCTCGCTGCTTCCCTCGCCAGTTAGATTTTACATATATTATCGCAACTTTCCTAGAGAAAGGGATCAACATGTATTAGATCGATCATTCAAAAAAAAAAATGTTATCTTTGATAGTTGTGGTTCTCTCTGCACTCTTTGCAGGGTTTTGGTTTATTGATTCACTTCTGAGAGGGAAAAGAGAAAAAATGAATGTGAGTTACCCCCTGGGCCAAAGGGTCTCCCAATTGTTGGCACCTTCACTTGTTGAGTGATCTCCCTCACCATGCCCTTCATAAATTGGCCCAGAAATATGGACCTATCATGCATATTCGTCTCGGTGTAGTGCCAACTATAGTGGTTTCATCTGCTGAGGCAGCTGAGTTCTTCCTTAAGACTCACGATCTAGTGTTTGCAAATAGACCGGGAATGTCTGCTGTTCGTGACCTGAATTATTGGGAGAACGATGTGATTTTTGGGCAGATTGGCACACACTGGCGCAACATGCGCAAGCTATTTGCGTTACAGCTACTCAGTGGGGCAAAGATTGAATCCATGAAGTCCATGAGGAAAGAACACATGGAAAAGTTTGTTGGGAAGATCAGGGATGCAACTCAAAAACATGATGTTGTTGTCGATCTCACTGAAAGTGTGGATTCCCTCATTGAGGACATGACCTACGAGATGATATTTGGTCCTAAGAATGATGATGATATGACGGAATTCCGATCAAAGGTACAGGACTTTGCTAGATTGTTGGGAGCTTTCAATCTAGCTGATTATATTCCTTTCATTGGTTCACTTGACCTTCAGGTGAGTAATTGTCAGTACATATGTATTGAGCTAGCTAGCTAGCAATTGATAAATGTTTTACAATTTACTTATTAAATTTCCATAATTATTTCAGGGTATACGTCGCGCGGTAAAATCTACTATCAAGATTGTAGATGGGTTACTGGAAAATATCATCGATCAGCATGTACAACGTGTGAGTGATAGAACAACGGAAGCTGGTAATAAAGACTTCATTGACGTAATGCTGTCATTCACAGAATCTGATAGTGAATATCACTTGGATCGAAGTGATATGAAAACAATCATCATGGACGTCATTGCAGCTGGGAATGACACATCTTCAATTACAGTTGACTGGACCCTGTGTGAGCTGTTCAGGCATCCAAAAATTATGAAACGAGTACAATCAGAACTGGAAAGTGTAGTTGGCAGGGGTAGGATGGTGGAAGAGTCCGACTTGGTAAAGCTAAAATACTTGGATTTGGTTGTGAAGGAATCTATGCGACTGCATCCTGTCGGACCCTTGCTCATACCACACGAGTCTAGGGAAGACATTACAATCAGTGGTTATCACATACCAAAGCAATCCAGAATAGTTATAAATGCTTTGGCAATCGGACGTGATCCAAATGTGTGGTCTACTTACAATGTAGATGAATTCTACCCTGAAAGGTTTATGGATACCAATGCAGAATTCCATGGAAACGACTTTCGGTTTCTCCCATTTGGATCAGGTCGCAGAGGTTGTCCTGGATTGCACTTGGGAATCATAATGGTAAAAATGACAATTGCACAAGTTCTTCATTGTTTCAACTGGGAGCTTCCTCATGGCATTTCTCCTAATGACTTAGACATCAAAGAGAAATTTGGAATAACAACGCCAAGGGTTAAACCTCTACTTGCCATACCCACTTCTCGCCTCAGCATCTAGAAAGCAATTATTTGTATTTGTGTACGTTTAGTGAATAAGTGGTGTATTTGTGTTTGGTGAATAATTAAGTGGCGTAAATTTGACTGATCTACTACGTACTTTTATTTTTCTACAAATGATTGGGGACACTTAAAACTCTTTATTTATTTATTTAATATGAGGTATCAATAATTTGGGGTGCCCATCTCCCAAGGTAAATGTAAAATAACATATTTTGACATTTTGTTGAATAAGATACAACAAATAATTCCGGGTTGGAAGGCTAGATTGCTTTCTCCGAGGGGAAGACGACGTGTGAAAGTCTTGAACAATATTTATAAATTGATTGCTAACTTTTTTTTTTTGGGGGGGGGGGGGGGGGGGGATTTGATGGGGTATGAAGGAAGACACAAATAAAAATGGGTTGCATGGGAGAAACTCAATGTCCCAACTGATGAGGCTTTGCTTGGATTGTGTGGTAAAAACTTTCGTATTAAGGCTTTGTGAACAAATGATAAAACTCTTGCGCTTTTGGAATGACTCGGGTTATGCTATAGAATTAGGTTTACAAATATGATGATTCAAACGGATTCGGCTTTGGTTTAAGGCTGATTTTTTGCAGATTCCATGGTTTTTCGAAAATTTTGGGATGAAATACATCATTTGCAGGGCGAAAGAGAGGTTGTTTGCAATCATGTTTATAGGGAGACGAATGCAGTGGCAGACACGCTGACTGGAAGGGCGCAACAGGAAGGGTTAATTAGGGAGATGGAGATATCACGGCTTCCAAAGCAAATTTTGGGTCTGATCAATTTAGATAAGCCCCGCACTCCCTATGTTCCTATCTCTTGACATGAGGGAAGTTTTGGCTTCTAGTTCGGATGGCTGCTTGTTTTTAACTATTAAGCTTTCTGCCATGGATTATTATTTACAGGACAATCATGAAAAAAATAAGAACACAATTCCTGTATGGACAAACATTAAGGCTGCGTTTGGTTCAGGCCAATTTCTATGGAAATCGTTGGAAAAGGCTCGGCTTTCAAGGAAATCAAATGTTTTTCCATTGTTTGGTTGGACAACAAAAAAGTATGAAAATCAACTCACATGTGGTTTTTTTAAGGATAAAAAGTGGGTATTTGGCTCAAATTAAAGAAATGTAATTCTTTGATCCCCCCAATAATTGTAATTTCTCCAAATCAGGAACCCATCCTTACCCCCTCAACCAAACAAATGCCTAATCAAAGCGCTGATTTAATTGTAGTTACCCATCCCCTAAGGTAACAAATGATTTAAGAAAAATGAAAATTTGTTCTGTTTTGAGATCAAAATGAGGCAGGTTCAGAGGTAAACATGCAATCAGCCAAACTTGATAAAGGCACCTAACTATGGCCTGCCTGAACTCATTTTGTATTAACCCCTAGGCTAAAACTTGTGGGTTAGCACATCCAAGTTAATCTTCCAACAAACAATTCGAATTTTATGAAGTACTCATTATTAATTGATGTCAAGCACATAAGAATGTTTTGAAAATTCATAATGAAATGCAAGGGAAAATACCACGGATTGCCAGTGTATAAAACAATATATTGAGAAGTGAGGAAAAACCTATAATTAAATAATTTGGTTTATAGATTTTTAAACATGGAACTTAATTTACAATCAGAGGTATGAAGGTGTGCAATAGTTTAATGTACAATCTGAGAAACTGTCTTCGCTTTGACCCACAAGGCTGGAAACAGTTGCTGCTATGTGCTTGCTAGTGAGACCGGCATCTTCCATCTGGTCTGCTTGCGATCCATGTTCTATGTATCTATCTGGGAGTGTCATGGCTCTCCACTGCACCATCAAAACATAAGCCATTTTAAAATATTAGATAAACTCGTAACTAAGCTTAAAGCTACAAATTATGTCTATATTTGAATAAGCTTGAGCAAAGTACCTTAAGGTTTCCATCCAATAATCCGTTCCTGGCCAAGAAATGCGAGACGTGTGAACTGAAACCTCCAATTGATCCTTCTTCCACAGTGATGAGTATTTCATGCTCTTGAGCAAGCCTTTTAACAAGGTCCCCATCAAGTGGCTTGCAGAACCGTGCATCTGCTACAGTTACTGAAACACCATTGGCTTCAAGAATCTCTGATGCTGCTAAACAGTTTTGCACTATTGTTCCATATCCCAAAATGGCCACCTTACTTCCCTCTTTTAGTACCCTGCCCTTTCCAACCTCTAAAGGAATCCCTTTGTTGTTTGCTGGGAGGATGGACCCAATGCCGTTTCCTCGGGGGTACCTAAAGCAACTGGGTCTATCATCAATGGCTGCTGCAGTAGCCACCATGTGCATGAGTTCAGTTTCATCAGATGGAGCCATGACGACCATATTAGGTAAGCTAGCCATGAACGTTGTGTCGAAAGCTCCACAATGGGTAGGGCCATCTGCACCCACAAGACCAGCTCTGTCTATTGCAAATCGAACGGGAAGTTTTTGGAGATCCACATCATGTATTATCTGTAACATTTCCAATATTGCCAACATCAACTAATGGCCCGGCTGAGTTTTAAGTTAATGCACAATGGATTTTCGGAGCTTTGTAAATTGTTACCTGATCATAACCCCTTTGTAGGAAGGAGGAGTAAATTGCACAGAAGGGTTTGAGGCCCTCACAAGCTAGACCAGCAGCAAAAGTCACAGCGTGTTGTTCTGCAATGCCGACATCAAAACAACGTTCTTCGAATTTCTTTTGGAACAAGTTAAGCCCAGTTCCCCCTCCCATGGCAGCATGGATGGCTACTATCTTTTCGTCTTTCTCAGCTTCAGCAATTAGAGATTCCGCGAAATACTGAGTGTAGGAGTGTGTTGCAGCTTTTTCTTTTTGTTGCTTCCCTGACTTGGGGTCGAATTTCACTACACCTGCCATATAGAACATGTATTCAAATCGGTATAACACTAATATTTCAATAGAAGAAACGATTGATGATATATAGTTACGTTGGTTATACCATGCATCTTATCCGCAGCAGCTTCTGCTGGGGGATAACCCTTTCCTTTCTCAGTGACAATATGAATGAGAACCGGACCTGTTGAAGGCATTGCCTTCACTGTATTGAATATGTAAACAAGGTCTTCAACACTATGGCCATCAACTGGACCAATGTAATAGAGGCCGAGCTCTTCAAATAGGGAGGCCCCAGAACCATCTTGCAGCTGGCTTAGGGATTTACTTAGGGCACCAACAGGGGATGCTGGCCCATCAACAGTGGCAGTGGGAAGGGAAACTTGCTTGTTGTCATTTAAGATGATTATCAGATTTGAGTCTAGATAACCCGCATTGTTCATCGCTTCATATGCCTGCCCTGCTGTCATTGCTCCGTCACCTATTACAGCAATCACATGATTGATGTTCCCTTTTAAGTCTCTGCCAACTGCCATGCCTGTGTACATTAAAGAATATGATATGTCAATATAGAATGACTACTTGATGTTAAGCAATTGTTTTGTCCTAATTAAGTTTGTGTCCTATGTTATAATAAACAACTTAGTACGGATAATTTAGTGAGATCTGATCAGCTGAATGGATACCTAAGGCAGCTGAGATGCTGGTAGAACTGTGACCAACTCCGAATGCATCATGTGCACTTTCATCCCTTTTCGGGAAACCAGCCAGCCCATTAGTCTGTCGAATTGTATGCATTCTTGATCTTCTTCCTGTGAGTATCTTGTGAGGATATGCCTACATCATTTCAAGACAACATTTATAGGATGAATAGTACTGTTATTAGTTACCGACTTCCTAGTATCTCTAGTAAAATTGAACAATTGTGTCAGTAATCTGGATCATTAATCGTATACCTGATGTCCGACATCCCATATTATTTTATCTTCTGGGGTGTCAAATACATGATGGAGTGCAACCGTTAGATCAGTCACCCCAAGACTGGAACTTAAGTGTCCCCCGGTCTTTGACACGGTGTATACAATCTCCTCCCGGAGTTCATCGGCTAGCTTATTGAGTTCCTGATAATGATTTTGAAAATAACAAGACATGAGAAGATTAAATCCCCAGGTTAAAAACAACATTAAAGTCTTACTGATTCTTATGTTTATTTCTTGTATACAGACTGAATTATATTCACCTTGACTGGAAGATTCTTCATTTGGTATGGATGATTGATTGTATCAAGTATTGGGGTGATTGGTTTCTCTCCTGAGAAATTAAGAGCTCTATCCATTGAATTGTCTTTCTTAGCAGAAATAGGACGATCAAGCTGAATCAGCAAAAGAGAAACAAAAAGTATGTTAGAACAAAAATGTTCATAAAATGCTTGCGTTCGATATGAATATCGCACCAAAAGCTGTATCAATAGATATGTTGAAAAAGAATGACCTTTTTCTTGTTCTGTTTAAGAGAACTGGTGGTGTAGACAAACTTCTTTGAAAAGTAACCATCCAGGGAATCACATGGAAGAAACATACTCTTCATTGGAGCAACAAAAGAAGCCATTCTCCTTTATGATGATGATGATGAAGATCCAAGTATAATAACAATAAGCTTAAGGAGAGTATAGGAATGCTAACTTTTGTGATGCAATAGATCAGATTTTAGTGCTGAAGTTTGAAAGTTTGAGTGATGAAATTTATATAGGACATTGGAATAATTGTCATTACTGTTGTGCACGTGGCTAAATTATTGGACGAAACATGCATTAAAAACATGAGACTCAAAACAAGAATTAACTAATTGGTTGCACATTTGTCATGCTTTTTTTTTCCTAATTGAGATGATATCAAAGAAAATTTTTAGCACACACCCAACATGTGCTACAAAAAATAATAAAAAGATAAAGTTTCATTTAAAAAGAATTAAAAGATGTCACTCTGTCGATTCCTACTTTCTTGACCAGAATATGTAAAAAATATATATAAATAAATGTTTAGATGAAGCAGTTTTGCATGTATAAATATATATTGCAAGTGGGTTCAATAATACTTGAAAAATAAAGAAATAAATAACTTATCTTGGAACTGATGTGTGCCAAATGTTTGTCCATCACTCCAATACTGTTAGAACTGATTTTTGTGAGTTTTTCTCGATTATTATGATGAGAATATGTGCTTCGTCGTTAATAAGTCTTCGGATATCGAATGTAGCTCGATTATTGTGAATATCGGAACGAAGCAAAAGCAAGTCTTCATGCAAGGTGGAGGTGATGGACCGGAACGAAAACAAGTCTTTATACAAAATGAAGGCGATGAGAATATTAAGTGACAAAAATATTGTATCCTACGGGCCTGATTTTGTTAGCCTTATAGGATCAGTCATGTAGCCTTAAGAGTTAGATTAATAAATAAATAAGGATCAACGACCCAAAAAAAAAACTTTCGACAAATTATTTCCCCTCGATCTCTATCATTCAAACAGTCATATATCCTCAATTAAATTAAAAAAACTTTAAAAGTATGGAGAATACAAACCAATTAATTTGGTGATTATTGGGCTGGCCTGGCTGTGCGGCCCTGGCCCTGTAGAAAAATTGAAAATCAATGGAATGAACCTTTATAGGGAGTGAGGGAGAGCGCGAGGGAAAAGGTGTGAAGGAGGGTGTTGCTCAGCTCGAGGGGATGAGTGGTTATACCTTCTCCCTCGCTCTTCCTCACCCCCTAGAATTTTTGCAATGGAATACAAGTCGTCATTATCAGGCCAACAAATTTAGAGAGAGGCCAATACCACCTATTATCCTAAAGATTTGGCTATTTTCAGTATTTTTAAGATGATGAATGGTATTGAACTGTCCTAGCGTGAGTCTGGCTGTGCGAGCCTAGCTCTTTAGAAAAATTGTTATCAGCCTGATCAGGACGAGAAGATAGCTAGAAACCAACCCCCAAAAAACACGTCATCTTCTAAAACAGTTCAAGGAGATAAACACATTTTCTTTCCTCTATTTATTTTCAAACATCAAAGACCTTATAGAGCTTTAAGGCTTTTCGATCGCGTCTTGGTGAAATGACAGATTTTCCGTAAAAAGAGATCAAGAAGGACTAAATATTCCAAATATTCAAGGACAAGAGGGTCCTACAAAGGAGAAAAGTAGAGGAGGATAGAATGGAAGTAGGGATGGCAATGGGGTGAATCGGAGCGAATTTAAGTAAATTCATCTCCGATCAGTCGGTAATAACTGATCTCCAATCCGCCCCGTCAATCCGTTTATAATTTTAATCTAAATTCATAACCGTCTCGTACGGATGGGCGAATATCCACCC
The DNA here is from genome assembly GCA_003290165.1 of Berberis thunbergii. NCBI lineage: Eukaryota > Viridiplantae > Streptophyta > Magnoliopsida > Ranunculales > Berberidaceae > Berberis > Berberis thunbergii. The sequence goes on from QNQO01001514.1 coordinate 190,906, forward strand.
TGCCCCGCCAATCCGTACAAAATTATAACAAAAAATTAAAAAATTAATCTCAGAATTTCAAAGAAGGACTAAATATTCCAAATATTCAAGGACAAGAAGGTCCTACAAAGGAGAAAAGTAGAGGAGGAGAGGAGGACAGAATGGAAGGGGTTGTAATAGGGTCTGAATTGAAGTAATCAAGTCAAATGTGTGTTTCTAATCAAGTCAAATGTGTGTTTCTCTTTTTAGTGTTGTTTTGTGTTAGAGTTCATGCATCTTCATTTTACTCCACTGTTTACTTTTGTTTCTTCGAAAAGTACTAGTTTGGCCCATGACATTACTAATCAAATTTAGAAGTCCATCCATCTATCCATCATAATTGCGATGTTATCTAAATATGCTCATCTAAATATGTTCAAAAATATCTAACTCAGCATATTACGACGTCTTCAAGATCCCGTGATTCTTTGAAAACTATTGAAAGGAAATTAAAAACCTTACGTGTGGTAGAGATGTCTTTTGTTGCCATGTTTTTAGGGAAGGCAATGCCGCTGCGGATGCACTAGCAAAGAAGGCACAGGAGGAAGAAAGATCTAGTGAGGTGGTTTTGTCTTGCTTAAGAAAATATAAAACCAGTGAGATTCAATAGAAAGAACCTTCCCATTGTTTTTACATTTAAAATAAATAAATAAATAAAGCTTAAGCAATTTTGATTGGAAGAAAACAATGGTAGTTTCATACCAAACTGGTTTAAGCTTTGAATATTTGTTTGGATCAAAGCTCCAATCCCACATTGCAAGTCTGACGAAAATTCCATTGGTACATTTCTCCATTCCCATGGCCTTGACCATTCCTATATTTCAAAGCCTAACAATAGAATAGAGCATTCAACAATATGCAAATGCAAATGCAAAACTTATCTTTGTGATGAAGAACTTCCCTCACTGAAGCTTGTTCTGTAAATACCTTCAAGAAAATTATCTTTGTGATGATGATAGTAGAAAAATTAATAAAACACTGTAATTTAGTTATATTTAGAATCTAGATTACTCATGAATTGAAGGTCTCGGATCAGTTAGATTTAAAAAATAATAAAATACTACTATGAAAAATAAATTAATTTATTTATTACATCCTGGTGCATTCTTCCATAGGGAAGGACTTTTTCTTTTACCATTCCCTTGTACATCTACAACATCTCATGAGTGACTAGTTTTCAACAATTTACAGAAATGCATTGTTGGCTTCAGCCGACGACATCAAATTGATCATATTTCATTAGCAGTTGATATATGTTTCTATTCTTGTGGAGCCCGTAGACCAAGGGTTCTCGACCTTCCTTGAAAAGTTCGTAAAGCTTCTATGAATTCGGTTTCTCCAAATTCAGGCCAAAGAGTTTTTACAAAGACAAACTCAGTGTAGGCCGTCTGCCACAACATGAAGTTGCTCAATGTAAAGTCACCACCAGTGCGAATAACTAGATCTGGGCAAGGAAACTCAATGGTGTTTGTTTTGAGATGTTGTTCAACGAGAGAATCATTGATTTGCTCTGGTTGGATCAAACCATCTCTAGCTTTCTGGGCAATGGTTTGGCATGCTTGCGTTATGTCGTAATGCCCCCCATAACCCATTCCATATATCACATGTAGCCTAGTGTTCTTCCCGGTGACCTCCTCAACTTCTGTTATCATTTGCTGGAAAGGTATTGGCAGTCTTGGGATATCCCCAATGAAAGATACTTTGATGTCTTCTCTGTTAAAACAAGCAAATAATAAAAATGAGACTAAGTTTTGTGAAATCACACTGCAATAATAATTTTTTTTTTTTAAAGCTTCGAGGAGATGGAGATCATACTTACTTCATGAAATTATCTAGCTGCATTCTGATACATTTTTCATAGTTATACATTATGTAATCAACCTCCATCTGCAAAAATAAAAATTCAATTTAATTTAATACTATATCACGTATATGAATATAAAAGATAATACTGCTTAATTATGTACCTAAGGTCGACTAAAATTTTGGGTGTTGAATAAGAAAGATGTAAGAACCGGAATTCCCAATTGAATACAGTGATGACAAAGGTCTACGAGCATGGGTGTTCTTGAATGAACATCGGATAGGGGCAAATTATGCTTCTTTGCCCACCTCATGTTTCCATCAGGCAGTATTCCCACATGCTTTGGCATGAGCTCCTTTTGAAGACCTGAAGATAATAGATTCTCTTCCATTACTGCGGTTCTTCTTTGTTCTTCTTTTGCATCTTCTTCTTCTCGTTGTAGGTCTTCGACAACCACATCCCCAGAGGAATTATGAATTGCAGCAGGAAATAAAATACTGGACTTGTTTTGGATAAGTAGATCCGAAGGGAACATGGCATGAGAACCTAATCTACTAACAATTTTGTTTTTGGAGATAAAAGGATTATGTCGAACTGGTTTCATTAGTTTTTGGGGTCTGGAGCTCAATTTGGTGGCTGATGGAAGTAGGGATCGGAGGGAATGAGCTGAGAGATTCATCATCATAAACTTCTTAGTTTTCTTATTGAGGTTTGTAGCTGAAGCTGGAGGCTTATTTGAGGTTTGTAGCTGAAGCTGGAGGCTGATGGAAGTACTTTGAATTCAACATCACCTTCCCTTCTTTATACAACCTTGAGTTCTAAGATATGTAATTTTTTTTTTTTCAAGTGTTATTGGACCCATGTGCAATATATATTTAATCATGCAAAACTCCTGTGTGCTAAACTTTTATACATTTTTTTTTAACTTATTCTAGTCAACAAAGTAGGAACCTAACTAGAAGGTGACATGTTTTTGTTCTTTTTAAATAAACCATCTCTTAACACTATTGGAGGGATGGACTTAAAACATTTGGAATCTTCATGTTGAAATGGATTAATTTTTTTTAGCAGGTTATATGCTAAATATTTAATTTGCAATGAGCTTCAAGGAATCTCAATGTACTATCGCCTCAAGTGAGCATCTAGTTACATTATTAGGACAAAAAAGCATATTATTACTTTTTTCATCTCATTGTGACAGCCTTGTGAGCAAGGCCAGGCTCTGAGGCCGATGAGCTACTATGTGTGGGCGGGCTCTGAAGCTAGCAGTTTCGTGTGTGGGCGAGCTCAGAGGTTGGCAGGTTAGCTCGGTGTTGTAGTCTCACATCGCCTGAATGAGGAAAGGGTATGTGTTATAAATGTGCAAGGTTTAATCTCCTTGGTATTACGCGTTTTAAATATCGTGCCTATGTTGTTCCTTTTAATTTATAAACTTCTTCGCTTGGACCGTTATTGCTCCCCGTTTGGCATTACTTGTTAGGGCTTGATAGAGTTTGTCGTTGTTAATTCCCTTATAAGCAATTTTGGCTGAATTTATATCCGATGTCAGAGTCTTCGAGTTGGTTTGTGTAGCTGCCTCTAAGCATTGACCTTTCGACTTCGATGTAGGTCTGTTCAAGTGGGAGGTGCTTATTTACCGGGGCAAATGCAATGTAAAGGATATATAAATTTCCTGGTCCATTTTTTCTAATCCCGTAGCTGCAACGTCCACCTTTTCTTTACCTTTGAATGGTTTGTCTGATATGTTGATAAACTCGTTTAGTCGTCTCCTTTGGATCCAATGCTCAATTTCATCTTTTAACTTATAGTAGTCATCGGTATCATGTCCGTGATCCTTGTGAAAAGATCAGTACCTGCTCTTGTCTCGTCCTTCCGGGTCTCCTTTCATCCTGGTTAGCCAGTTGACATTCTCCCAGTTCGATGTGTTTTAAGATGTCGATTCGGCTTGCTTTTAGGGTTGTGTACGGTTTGTACTATTTCCTCATTACATTGGTTATTCGCTCATGACTAGGTCACGCCGATTACGATTTCCTGGATTCCTGCTGGTTGGACTCAGTGCATCAGTCGTTCCGATGTTTCTTTGAAAGAATGTTGTCCTCTCGTGGTCCGTCATCTCGCCTTCTTTCATTTTTTTCTTTATCGTTTCCTCGAACGGTTTTCCCTTTCATGTTCATTCTTTTTCCCCACAACTTTCATTTCTTCAAGAGAGATATGTTTCTGTACTATTTTCAGTAGGGCCGCCATGCCTTTTGGAGGTTCCAAGTTAAGGGCATCGAAAAGGGGTTTTTCTTCAGTCCAGCGACGAAAGTTGCAGCAACTGTGTTGTCGTTGCATCCATCATACATCGTTAACTTGGTGAAGCGAGTGACATACTCTCGTATCGTTTCTCTGGGCTTTTGTCTGATGTTCAAGGGGTAGTGGGGTCCTTTCCTCATCCGTTGGCTCCCAATGAATCTGGTATTGAAAGTGATGACTAAAGCCTGGAAAAAATCTATTGACCTTAGCCGTAGGTTGTTGAACCAGTTCAATACTGTGGATGTGAGGCTGGTTGGGAATGTTATGCATAGGATCGACTCCGTGGTTTCTTTTAGAGCCATCATGTGGTGAAAATGACTTAGGTGGTCCGATGGATCGGTGGTACCATCATACACTTCTAATTTTGGCGGAGTAAACTTTTTTGTCATTGCCTTCTTCATGAATGCGTCAAAAAATGGTGGTTTGGCTAACTCGTATAATACGTTGGGATTCGTGACTCCGATCTTGAACAGGATCCCAACAATCTTTTCGTCGTACTGCTGAGTCTTGTCATGGTGGAGCTCGCTGCTTTCGACGTTTCCTTGTTGGGGTTCTGTTAGGGCTTCGTCGCTTCCTTGAGTTCGGATAGTAGAATTTTGTTGAGGCGGTGCTGGAGTAGGATCAGCTGGTAGAACGCGTTCATGGGCGATTTTCTCCAGCATATTTGTCATGTATTTCATCTGGGTCATGAGAAAATCTACCCGAGGATCCATGGCAGCACCGCCGGTAGTTTGGGTTTTCTGGACTATTGCGTGCAGCAGATCCGCATTCTCAGATGCTATTGGTCCGGTGATTCGGGCTGTTTTTTCTCACTGAGCAATCAGTGATGCGTCGGTGGGAGAGTTGTCATGATCATTACTGGATTGAGGATCTGTGGACTGCATTATTTCTTCTAATGGCTTCATCAATCTTTTCATTAGGTTGTGGTGAGCTTTGTCACTGTGTGTTATGTTTTTAAGAAAAAAAAATAAAGGAAAACTCGTCGTTTCCCATGAACGGCGCCAAACTGATGCGAATAAAAATCGTCCTCCTGTGAGTTTGACCTGCAAAACAATTATTAGATTGTCAAGGACTACATTTTTTGTGACCGAAGGCACTATGATGCTTAAGTCAGTAACTTTGTTAGAAGAATGATGTAAATCTGGACAAAACTCGGTTAAAGTTGCATACCTTTGTCTGGTGTTCCCTTTACTATTTATAATGGTCGTGGTTAACTCTTTGTGTAATTTAAGCATGTGAGGTGCATCGGAATGAAATGCTTCTTGTTACAGTCTCATCCTTTTGGAGATGCATTTGGGGAAGCGTAACTCCCTCCACGGCTCTTTTTGGCACAACGTCCCTTTTCGTTATGAAATTACTCATGTCGGTCTTGGATCCGGGCTTTCGAATGATGAGGGAGAAACCATTGTCGATTTGAATGGTGAGAGGAAAAAATGGATGATTTTTGTTTATATAGGTGGTATGAGAAAGTTAAAAAAAAAAAAAAAAAATTTAAAACTCAATAGTGATGTGAGAAAGAGGATATGGTGGTGCGAGATAGTCGTTGCCTATTGTAAAGAAAAACAAAAAATAAAATAAATTACATATCTTAGAACTCATGGGTATATAAAGATAGGATGGTAAACGATGATACATCGAAACATCCTATATTCTACACTATACATGTGTTATAATGATCTCTAGAAATAACATGTCCAAACATCAGTTTAGCACTGATCCGGCCCAAAAGCAGTAAGCATGTGAAGTGCAGTCCACCAGCTGGACCCTAATCACTACAGCCTCCAAATCCCACACGTCTCACAACAATCCCGAATACACGTAAGACCTAATAAGGCAAGTATCTCGGGAATCAGCTTCGGATGGGCATGCCATCAGTACTTTGTCTTCAACTAAGAAGTAAATACCAGAGTATACGTCGTACGTGAAAACTTACAAATATGGACAACACTGCAACGAGTAAATATCTCCCGCATATCTAGGAGCACAGGTCTAACTGGGAAACCTCCCTCTACAAGACCACTCATGATTAAAGTAGGATCTCCAGGAAGATCTCTTTCCCTAAACTACGCCACCGATGGTCTCGCCGAACCAAGACTCCAGCACTATAAATAAGACAGGAGGTTAGTGAAGAAATGTATGCTACAAATTCCATGTTTACCACTTTAAGCTTCTTTTTTTTCAGATATTTGTCTGACTTTAGCATCGGAGTGTCATCAACCACGAAAATAATGGTTTGTGGCTCACGTGTGTTCATTGTGCAGGTCATCGGGTCAAGATCAAGTAGTGAGCGAAAATTAACTGCATCAGGTCTCAATGAGCCAATCCGGTGCACACCCAAAGCGGGTGACCCCGCATAATAACAAGTCTCCTCAAGACTCATCGCTGCAAATGTCAAAATATTCAAAATCTCAAAGAATGGAAACTCTCCATTAACTATTGGAAAACCCAAAGCATATCCTTTAAGTAAAAGCATCTGAATAATGTACTCTACAAAAGGTAATGCCTACAATGGTGAAGAAATATCATTATATAGATGTAGTGGCTCTCTAAACAGGCGCATCAGCATTAAATACCAGCATTGAATACCATATGGGAAACGAGGAGGCAATTGTTCCAAAAAACCGCATAGGTCCATATTCAATCAATTAATGATGTTGCATACAACCCCATTAATTGGGGGGAGTAAATAATACTATATCGTCTCGTAACCTACGTTGTACATGTGGCACCGACAGGATCTGGTTTTTCCTAATATGGGCCCACCAGCTCGGCCATTATCCGAGTAACACTCTACCACGTGCACTGACGCAAACAGTAGAGGCCCTAATCACTTTTGACACATGGAGCACACCAACATATCACCTATTGATTCAAGATACCTCTTTTTAAATAACTTTCATTGAAACTAGTGGAACTAATCCGCACAATGCAATCCGATATTGAAAGTAGGCTTGCACGCCCATAATAGGCGGAGCCCTAACTTTGCCAGGTAAGCTTAGTCAGTTTCAACTGATGACGACAGCTTCTGGTTCACCCCGATGCCTAGTTCGTTGAGCACGAATGTTGATGGCTTAGGAAGTAGAAGTCCTCACGCCTGATGACAATGGCTCGCCAGGGATCATCGCCCCCTCCGCGGACGATGATCGTCGAACCCGATCAGGTAAGTCTATTCAGTGACAATTGATGACAATAGCTTCTAGTCAGCTCCCAAATCTATAGCTCGCTCCACGCGGGTGTAGATGGTTTGGAAGGTAGAAGCTAGTCAATTTTGACTGATGTCAATGGTTTGCCACGGGACCACAGCTCTTCTCTAGACCATGGTCGCCAAATTTCCAACTTCCAACTATGTAGCTCGCTGCACACGGGTGTAAATGATTTGGAAGGCGGGAGCCTAGTCAGCTCTGACTGATGTTGATGGCTTGCCACGAAACCACTGCGCTTCTACAGATCATGGTCGCCAAATTTGCTATTCCCAAGCCTGTAGCCTACTCCGCGCGGGTGTAGTTGGTTTGGAAGGTGGGAGCCTAGTCAGCTTCGACTAATGTCGACGGCTTGCAATGGGACCACTGCTCTTTTACAGACCATGGTCGCCAAATTTGCTCATCCCATGCCGGTAACCCGCTCCGCGCGGGTGTACATGATTTGGAAGGTGGGAGCCTAATCAGCTCTTACTAATATCGACGGTTTGCCATGGGACCACTACTCTTCCATAGACCATGGTCGCCGATAGCTCAGCCAGCGACGTCATGCATGCACGGGCTGACATCCCATTATCGGCAATGGCCACTTGAGCCGACTCGAAAATTAATGTGCTGAGCGCGGACAAATGTTACACGCTTATGAAACTTAAATCGGACCAAACACTCTTGCTTAATTACAGATGACAACGCATGTGCTCGACTATAACATTTCACTCATGCCAACGACCACAACCGACGGTCCAATCTATAACTTAAGCCTCTAACGGCATACCTCAAGGATGACCTACAACTTGGGTAAAGTAACCCGTTGCCAAACCATCCGCATTGCACAAAACGTTCACTATTGAGCATAACTGATGCAGGAGGATCCGAGTTAGATGATGCTGAGTTGTCAGATAGCACGTTGTTGGCACTGAGATACCTTGAGTTGGCAAATCAGCGCAAAAATTGCAGGTAGTCGTGATCTTTTCCTAATTGGGTGTGTTTCGGTATTTCGGCCATAACTTTGGCTACAGTATTAGAACCGCACATATGACCCCAATTTAGAAAGCTTTTTTCAGCACGCACGTCATGGCCATCGAGCTACGCTCGGTGCACATATTTTCCGAGGTCAAAATCGATTGTTTTCCCTTCCAAATCCACAATTTTAGTAAAAAAAATTCTTTTTATGGTAATATTTCATTTATCATTTAGGAAGTGATTCTGAACCAAATTTGGGCTAGATTTTTGTCAGATTACTTCTTTTATTACGTATTTAATTTTGGCATGATTATTGAAATTTTACTATTTTTGGTAAAATTCTGATAATGGCGAATTTTAGCTATAAAGCTCGGCTTGTGGGCTTACTTTCTGGATACTTTCAATTTGCATAATTTTGAATTGAACATCAAAGGTGTTTCTCTGTGTTTTTTGGTGATTCTCTTGTGTTTTTCCCTGTGAATTATCTGTTGAAACTAGCCTGCAGAATAATCGTTATTCTGTCGGGCATCAATAACTATGCTATTGCGACTCTAAGACCTCATGGAAGTACATGTCATAATTACTTGCAACACAACGATCAATCTCTCAACAACGGATAGACCACGTGGCTCCCTGCTAACTCGATAAAATTCATTAACAATCTAAACAAAATATACAAATGTACAAAAATTACTTCTCATCTGGAGAACGTAAAGTACAGGGGAACTAAGCTTAACAGGAGAAGAAACATGAGTTCCGTCTGTGCATGCCTCGACTTGAGCGCCATGATCTGGATTGCCCTCTTCCTCTGACAGTTCTGAGATCTCTTCGAAATCCACAAATAACACCTTTTTGCAATAAAAAAAAATATCCCAGTCCGGATGTTCTTCTTTCATCAGCGCCGACAGTTCCAACCTCCCATGCACAATCTTGCGGAATTCAAACATGCCTTGCGCCTTGAGAAACTCTTTCTCGCGCGTCTTTGCTTCAGCAAGCTCACGCTCTAGCAGCTCCAGCTTGCATGTCAGTGTGTCAGTATGAAATTGGTCAGTAATCAAGTTGTCTTTAACTGCTCTTTGTTCATTTTGCTCCAGGAGGAGTTGGTCCCCAACTTTTCTTTCTTCCCAAGCATTGAATTCCACATCGGCCTCTAATTGTTGTCTCTGGACAACCCACTCATATTCTTTCTTGGTATGCTTATCAATAAGAGGCCGCAACTCAAAGCGCGTTTTAGCCATAGTTTCTTTTGCTACTTTTAAATCATGGCGGACCAGGTTTAGCTCTTCTTTGGATCTATCCCTTGTGGACACCGCCTCCACTAAATCGGACTCAAGGGCTTCCAAACGAACCCTCTAGGCCTCAGCATCAGCGGTTGATTGTTCCATCCTCCTATCTTCAAGCTACTTTCTCAGCGATTCAATCTCGAATAGTGCATCAGAATACGACTTCCGCATATTAGAGAAACACGCTCAATGGTATATACTCTCTCACGTGTCGCCTCAAATTTCGTCCCAGCGACGACCATTTGGCTCAGATGCAATATCCCCAACATAAGATATTCCAGCCCCTTATCCATACGCTCTCTCTGTGCATCCTCCTTGGGCTTTGAAGCACGGTTCACTAGCCAACAACAACATTTGTTGATATGCTTCCTCGAAGCACAATCAATATCAATATCCTCGTGTCAAGTTTGGTTGCTCATTTTACTACATTAAGAGCAAATAGACTCATCCGCGTGTTCGAATGAAACTCTCCCGAATGTTAAATTACACCAGCATCGCCCTTTGCAGTCTTCACCGCATATGGGCACTAATCCACCTCCAATGATGATGATGATGATGACGAAGACTACAAATATAATAACAATAAGCTTAAGGAGAGTACAGGAATGCTAACTTTTGTGATGCAATAGATCAGATTTTAGTGCTGAAGTTTGAAAGTTGAGTGATGAAATTTATATAGGACATTGGAATAATTGTCATTATTATTGTGCACGTGGCTAAAATATCTGAAACAATAAAAAAAAGGGGATCTATGGGACGAACGAAAATTCTAAATGTTGAAAAAGTGGGCGAGGAAAACAACGAGGGGGGAGAGAAGGAGGGAGGGAGCTGTCCATTCCTTTGGGATGTGCACATGAAAAATGGCAGACGTATTTCTAGAGGGATAGACGACTCCCTCCCTCTCTCGTTGTTTTCCTCGCCCACTCTCTCGACAGGTAGAACAGCTCATGGGATGAAACATTAAGGGGAGGAAACCAGCGAGGGAGGGAACTATGAGTTGTTCTACCTGTCGAGAAAACCAACGAGGGAGAGAGGGAGGATCCTCCATCCCCCTCGCGATACGTGCAGGGGAGGGAAGGCATCACTCCCTCGCTGGTTTCCTCGACAATTAGAATTTCCCAACATTAAAAACGTGAGAATCAAAACAAGAATTAACTAATTGGTTGCAGATTTGTCATGTTTTTTTTTTCCTCATTGAGATGATAGAACACTTAAGACTCCTTTATAAATAAATGTTTGGATGAAGCAGTTTTGCATGTATAAATATATATTGCACATGGGTTCAATAATACTTGAAAAATAAAGAAATAAATAGCAGATCTTAGAACTGATGTCTGCCAAATGTTTATGTTCAGCACTCCAATATTGTTTAGAGATGGTTTATTTAAAAAGAACAAAAATATGTCACTTCTAGTTACGTTCCTACTTTGTTTACTAAAAAAGTAAAAAAATGTATAAAAGTTTAGCACAGAAGAGTTATGCATTGCACATGGGTCCAAGAATACTTGAAAAATAAAGAATGAAATAACTTATCTTAGAACCGACGTGTGCCAAATGTTTATGTCAATCACTCCAACATTGTTAAGAGATGGTTTATTTAAAAGAACAAAAATATGTCACTTCTAGTTAGGCTCCTACTTTGTTTACTAAAATAAGTAAAAAAAGATTGTATAAAAGTTTAGCACACAGGACTTATGCATGTATAAATACTAGTGTAATACCTGTGCCGTTGGCACTATTGCAAATTACATCCTACCTTCACGGCTATGTCGAATACTCACATTTGGGGTTTTGTTTCGATTTCTAAAAACACTTGCATAATTGTTTATTACAACAGTTATGATGAATGAATTTTGTAAACGTTAATACTCTTGAATAGTAAAACACTATTAATAAAACTGATCAACGCAACCAATGTGCTAAGGAATTTAATCTCCATCAAATGTCAGCTTAACTAAAAATAAGAAGGAAAGAATTCAATATTAAAAAATATCACATGTTTGTCCAAGTGAGTTTTGACTGAAATTGATGCCGATTTAGTAAAGCAGCAGTTGAAGAAATATAATTAGGGCAAACAGAATAGCACATTTGGTTTAGAAGAATATCAAGATGATTTTTTTACAAAAATTAAAAAATATTTAAAATTTTGACAGAGATTCCCATTTTTTCAATATTTAAACTTGTCATAAGCATTCATAATTTGACATTCACAAAAAATTGCAGCCTCAACGCAATATATAATCAACGTTTTCAGTATTAAAAGAGGTTTGATAGTAGAACATGGTATTAAACAGTCAAAGAGACATGCACACAATATCATTATATCCAAAAACAATGTCATTTTTGAATAAAGTAATTTATCTGAACATGTCATGAACAATTAAAAAATCAAAATTTTGACAGAATTTCTTCTGTATTTTTTAACATTGAAACCTGTCTGAACCTGTCATAAAAAATTACAATGGCAATCAATGCCATGAACACCACATAATATCTCCACACCAAAAGTATCATTTAATTATCAAATATTGCAGTATAAAACATTTAAGTACATCAAAGATTTTACTCTTAAGGAGAAAAGGGATCCCAGATTTCGATGCTTGTACTGCAAGTTCTCTATGACGTACAAACGCTACGGGGGTACATTACAACGTTACCCGTATGAAAGCCCAATGAGAAAAAAACTAAAAACAATGAAAAGCCATTACAAAACTTAAAGCAAAAACAACAGAAATCCGCTCACAGTCAGCTCCCAGCAACCCGGACAACACCCGCAATCCCTGTTTCGCAGCCGTATAACATGCAGCACTACGTGCGTTCCTGCGACAAAGCCCGAAAGTACACCGGACTGCCCAACCGCGTGCCGCAGCATCTCAGCTGACCGCAAGCTAATCAAAACCGCAGCACTCAGAAAAACAAACAAAACAGCCTCTTCAGGCCGTGTCCACAACGCTGCGACAGACAGCAGCACCGCAACGCCGCAGCAGCAAAACAGAACAGCAGCAACAGCGGCAGCGTCGCAGCAGCAGAGGCAACACAGCGCAGCAGCAGCAATCGCAACGCAGCAGTAACGCAACGCAACAACAACTGCAGCAAACAGGGTACGCTTTGTTTTGAGAGAGCCCATCCAGTTCCGTGCAGTTGGCACTACTACAGAGTACATCGTAATTTCACGGAATTGTCGAATAATCGCAATTGGGTTTTTATTTCATTTTTAAAAAAAAACACTTAAAATGAATTAACATTGATAAAATAAAAAAATCATGTAATCAAGAACAACATAAACCAACCGAATCTGATAAAAAAGGGTACAAAATTGTCTTTTTCATTCTGAACTAATGGGGTTGTTTAAAACGTACCTGGGAGCTAGGAACCTTGGAGATGGAGATTGAGAGACGCTGCCTGAATCTTACGACTAATGAATATCTTTGAAAAGAACAACACCAAATTAATCAAACCCATAAAAAAAACTACCAAATTAATCAAATCTATTGAGCAAAATTTGCAAAATATGGCATACAAAAGGATAAAAAAAATGTGAATCGAAATTGGGGGAACTCACATCCGTTTGCAAGATTCTCTACTCCGAACTGTTTGGTAAGTGGTTGGAGGCGGAAAAAGAAATGAATTTCCTTCTGTTTGGTCTTCTGGCATATAGATGAAGGAGAAACACCCAGTTGAATGGAGCTTGTTGGCGCCATTACAGATGAAGGAAGAAGAACCCTAGCACACACGGTGAAGATGAGCAAGATTGCAATGACTGTAAGACAAACAAAATGTAACAAAACCGAAGCATTAGTAATATACTAATAGTATCCATGATTAAATAAAGCATCAGAAAAACAAACAATGAACTGAAAAACAAATAAAGGCAAAGATAAGGGATTATCACACGCACTCCAAAACAAAAAGGTTTTGCATTGGCATTTGTATAGTATAAATTTTTGCTATAGAATTTGATTCCCGTTAAATCACATCAAGCCACATTAAAGAGAAAACCACTATAATTTTAACATCAAGATGTGAAGCAAATTAAATCTAGCAAGTAGTCGAAAGATATTTCACGGCGTAAAAACTTCGGAACACCCTTCCAAATTGTTTCATGGAAGTAGCTCATCCCTGCCCTCATCTCATCCTGTGGAGTTGGAGGAGTTCTGCGAATTTCATCGGTGCGAAATGCAGCTTGAATCTGCAGAAGATATATAAAACTTGGGCAATATTGACAGCACAGCGACACTTCCAAATTTAAGAATAACTACTCTTTATTCCATTAAAATTTTGGAAAAAAATGAATAAATGAATATTAGTGAGCAATTAAAAATGTACCCCGAAAGTCTACATGTGTAGCCAATTAAAAGCAATTAAAAATGTACTCCGAAAGTCTACTGTTCTTAGTGATATTTTTGGCATATTTTCTTTTCTTATATGTGTAGCCCTCCTAGACAAACCATTATCTCCATTGGAAAAGGTATGAAATTTTGGCCATCAGGCACAAATATTGTACCTATAAAGATCATCGAACCAATAAAACAAAGAGAGAGAGACTGGATGCACGCGATCGTGAAATTCTTTGTAGATCCCTATTATGTTCACTTTACATTGGATGTTGCCTTAAAAGACAGGAGAAGGAAGTCAAGGGTGAAGGATTGCCTCATCAATCGAATAAATGTTTAACTGCTAGGTGAGCGCACGGGTTGATTTTAGATGTAGACGGTTTAATCTAATAGCACTGTAACTCGATGTTATTAAGAACAGCCCAACAGCACCACATTAACAGATTTAACACCGCATGCATTATGGTTCCATCAGAATACTGTCAAGTTGGGATCAGATTTATGATATGGCATGTGCATTTATGTTTTACCTCTCTTTGAAGAGCCTCATCAAGCTCTTGTTTATCATCAGGGGTTATGTCCTTGGCATACAACTATGCTAGGCAATTCCTTATCCTGTGAAAGAGGAAGTATTATTAAAGACCATACAGAAAAACAAAATAGAATAAAGTAAAATAAACAACTAAACATATCACCAACTGTACAAATTGTAAATAAGACTTTGAGTGCAAAACAGAAGACTTGTACATAAGACTTTGAAAAATAGAAAGGTAATGCAAAACAGAAGATCCTTTAATAATAAAAGGTAGGATCTTAATGAAAGAAAAGTTCGAGTGCAAACCTTCCATGCTTCTGAAGCAAAGACCTTCGAACTGACTGAGTAGGATGTGCAGTAAAAACCAAAACAACCCGCATACACACTCTCCAACCGCATGCCGCAGCATCTCAGCAGGCCGCAAGCTAATCAAAACCGCAGCACTCAGAAAAACAAACAAAACAGCCTCTTCAGGCCGTGTCCACAACGCTGCGACAGACAGCAGCACCGCAACGCCGCAGCAGCAAAATAGAACAGCAGCAGCAGCAACAGCGCAGCAGCAGCGGCAGCGTCGCAGCAGCAGCGGCAACACAGCGCAGCAGCATCAGCAGAACCCGCGTAACAGCAGCAGCAATCGCAGCGCAGCAACAGCAGCAGCAAACAGGGTACGCTCTGTTTTGAGAGATCCCATCCAGTTCCGTGCCGTTGGCACTACTACAGAGTACATCGTAATTTCACGGAATTGTCGAATAATCGCAATTGGGTTTTTATTTCATTTTTAAAAAAAAACACTTAAAACGAATTAACATTGATAAAATAAAAAAATCATGTAATCAAGAACAACATAAACCAACCGAATCTGATAAAAAAGGGTACAAAATTGTCTTTTTCATTCTGAACTAATGGGGTTGTTTAAAACGTACCTGGGAGCTAGGAACCTTGGCGGTGGAGATTGAGAGACGCTGCCTGAATCTTACGACTAATGAATATCTTTGAAAAGAACAACACCAAATTAATCAAACCCATAAAAAAAACTACCAAATTAATCAAATCCATTGAGCAAAATTTGCAAAATATGGCATACAAAAGGATAAAAAAAATGTGAATCGAAATTGGGGGAACTCACATCCGTTTGCGAGATTCTCTTCTCCGAACTGTTTGGTAAGTGGTTGGAGGCAGAAAAAGAAATGAATCTCCTCCTGTTTGGTCTTCTGGCATATAGATGAAGGAGAAGAACCCAGTTGAATGGAGCTTGTTGGCGCCATTACAGATGAAGGAAGAAGAACCCTAGCACACACGGTGAAGATGAGCAAGATTGCAATGACTGTAAGACAAACAAAATGTAACAGAACCGAAGCATTAGTAATATACTAATAGTATCCATGATTAAATGAAGCATCAGAAAAACAAACAATGAACTGAAAAACAAATAAAGGCAAAGATAAGGGATTATCACACGCACTCCAAAACAAAAAGGTTTTGCATTGGCATTTGTATAGTATAAATTTTTGCTATAGAATTTTGATTCCCATTAAATCACATCAAGCCACATTAAAGAGAAAACCACTATAATTTTAACATCAAGATGTGAAGCAAATTAAATCTAGCAAGTAGCCGAAAGATATTTCACGGCGTAAAAACTTCGGAACACCCTTCCAAATTGTTTCATGGAAGTAGCTCATCCCTGCCCTCATCTCATCCTGTGGAGTTGGAGGAGTTCTACGAATTTCATCAGTGCGAAATGCAGCTTGAATCTGGAGAAGATATAAAAAACTTGGGCATTATTGACAGCACAGCGACACTTCCAAATTAAAGAATAACTACTCTTTATTCCATTAAAATTTTGGAAAAAATGAATATATGAATATTAGTGAGCAATTAAAAATGTACCCCGAAAGTCTACATGTGTAGCCAATTAAAAGCAATTAAAAATGTACTCCGAAAGTCTACTGTTCTTAGTGATATTTTTGGCATATTTTCTTTTCTTATATGTGTAGCCCTCCTAGACAAACCATTATCTCCATTGGAAAAGGTATGAAATTTAGGCCATCAGGCACAAAATATTGTACCTATAAAGATCATCGAACCAATAAAACAAAGAGAGAGAGACTGGATGCACGCGATCGTGAAATTCTTTGTAGATCCCTATTATGTTCACTTTACATTGGATGTTGCCTTAAAAGACAGGGGAGGAAGTCAAGGGTGAAGGATTGCCTCATCAATCGAATAAATGTTTAACTGCTAGGTGAGCGCACGGGTTGATTTTAGATGTAGACGGTTTAATCTAATAGCACTGTAACTCGATGTTATTAAGAACAGCCCAGCAGCACCACATTAACAGATTTAACACCGCATGCATTATGTTTCCATCAGAATACTGTCAAGTTGGGATCAGATTTATGATATGGCATGTGCATTTATGTTTTACCTCTCTTTGAAGAGCCTCATCAAGCTCTTGTTTATCATCAGGGGTTATGTCCTTGGCATACAACTATGCTAGGCAATTCCTTATCCTGTGAAAGAGGAAGTATTATTAAAGACCATACAGAAAAACAAAATAGAATAAAGTAAAATAAACAACTAAACATATCACCAACTGTACAAATTGTAAATAAGACTTTGAGTGCAAAACAGAAGACTTGTACATAAGACTTTGAAAAATAGAAAGGTAATGCAAAACAGAAGATCCTTTAATAATAAAAGGTAGGATCTTAATGAAAGAAAAGTTCGAGTGCAAACCTTCCATGCTTCAGAAGCAAAGACCTTCGAACTGACTGAGTAGGATGTGCAGTAAAAACCAAAACAACCCGCATACACACTCTCCAACCGCGTGCCGCAGCATCTCAGCTGGCCGCAAGCTAATCAAAACCGCAGCACTCAGAAAAACAAACAAAACAGCCTCTTCAGGCCGTGTCCACAACGCTGCGACAGACAGCAGCACCGCAACGCCGCAGCAGCAAAACAGAACAGCAACAGCAGCAACAGCGCAGCAGCGTCGCAACAGCAGCGGCAACGCAGCGCAGCAGCATTAGCAGCATCAGCAGAACCCGCGTAACAGAAGCAACAATTGCAGCGCAGCAACAGCAGCAGCAACCAGGGTACACTTTGTTTTGAGAGATCACATCCAGTTCCGTGCCATTGGCACTACTACAGAGTACATCGTAATTTCACGGAATTGTCGAATAATCGCAATTGGGTTTTTATTTCATTTTAAAAAAAAATCCTTAAAATGAATTAACATTGATAAAATAAAAAAATCATGTAATCAAGAACAACATAAACCAACCGAATCTGATAAAAAAGGGTACAAAATTGTCTTTTTCATTCTGAACTAATGGGGTTGTTTAAAACGTACCTGGGAGCTAGGAACCTTGGAGGTGGAGATTGAGAGACGCTGCCTGAATCTTACGACTAATGAATATCTTTGAAAAGAACAACACCAAATTAATCAAACCCATAAAAAAAACTACCAAATTAATCAAATCCACTGAGCAAAATTTGCAAAATATGGCATACAAAAGGATTAAAAAAATGTGAATCGAAATTGGGGGAACTCACATCCGTTTGCGAGATTCTCTTCTCCGAACTGTTTGGTAAGTGGTTGGAGGCGGAAAAAGAAATGAATCTCCTACTGTTTGGTCTTCTGGCATATAGATGAAGGAGAAGAACCCAGTTGAATGGAGCTTGTTGGCGCCATTACAGATGAAGGAAGAAGAACCCTAGCACACACGGTGAAGATGAGCAAGATTGCAATGACTGTAAGACAAACAAAATGTAACAGAACCGAAGCATTAGTAATATACTAATAGTATTCATGATTAAATAAAGCATCAGAAAAACAAACAATGAACTGAAAAACAAATAAAGGCAAAGATAAGGGATTATCACACGCACTCCAAAACAAAAAGGTTTTGCATTGGCATTTGTATAGTATAAATTTTTGCTGTACAAATTTTGATTCCCATTAAATCACATCAAGCCACATTAAAGAGAAAACCACTATAATTTTAACATCAAGATGTGAAGCAAATTAAATCTAGCAAGTAGCCGAAAGATATTTCACGGCGTAAAAACTTCGGAACACCCTTCCAAATTGTTTCATGGAAGTAGCTCATCCCTGCCCTCATCTCATCCTGTGGAGTTGGAGGAGTTCTACGAATTTCATCAGTGCGAAATGCAGCTTGAATCTGCAAAAGATATATAAAACTTGGGCATTATTGACAGCACAGCGACACTTTCAAATTTAAGAATAACTACTCTTTATTCCATTAAAATTTTGGAAAAAATGAATATATGAATATTAGTGAGCAATTAAAAATGTACCCCGAAAGTCTACATGTGTAGCCAATTAAAAGCAATTAAAAATGTACTCCGAAAGTCTACTGTTCTTAGTGATATTTTTGGCATATTTTCTTTTCTTATATGTGTAGCCCTCCTAGACAGACCATTATCTCCATTGGAAAAGGTATGAAATTTAGGCCATCAGGCACAAAATATTGTACCTATAAAGATCATCGAACCAATAAAACAAAGAGAGAGAGACTGGATGCACGCGATCGTGAAATTCTTTGTAGATCCCTATTATGTTCACTTTACATTGGATGTTGCCTTAAAAGACAGGAGAAGGAAGTCAAGGGTGAAGGATTGCCTCATCAATCAAATAAATGTTTAACTGCTAGGTGAGCGCACGGGTTGATTTTAGATGTAGACGGTTTAATCTAATAGCACTGTAACTCGATGTTATTAAGAACAGCCCAGCAGCACCACATTAACAGATTTAACACCGCATGCATTATGGTTCCATCAGAATACTGTCAAGTTGGGATCAGATTTGTGATATGGCATGTGCATTTATGTTTTACCTCTCTTTGAAGAGCCTCATCAAGCTCTTGTTTATCATCAGGGGTTATGTCCTTGGCATACAACTATGCTAGGCAATTCCTTATCATGTGAAAGAGGAAGTATTATTAAAGACCATACAGAAAAACAAAATAGAATAAAGTAAAATAAACAACTAAACATATCACCAACTGTACTAATTGTAAATAAGACTTCGAGTGCAAAACAGAAGAATTGTACATAAGACTTTGAAAAATAGAAAGGTAATGCAAAACAGAAGACCCTTTAATAATAAAAGGTAGGATCTTAATGAAAGAAAAGTTCGAGTGCAAACCTTCCATGCTTCTGAAGCAAAGACCTTCGAACTGACTGAGTAGGATGTGCAGTAAAAACCAAATCTACAGTCTGATTTTTTAGAGCATCAAATACTTCTTCGTGAGATTTCTTTAGTTTAATAGTCTCTTCAATGTCTCTTCAGCAAAATTCCCTTTTTTAAGCTTGATTCGTCGCCTGTAAGCAATTTGAAACTCCTCCGCCAAGTTGACCAAGTTAAGCCCACATCCAAACTTGTTAGCACACATCCAAGCTCTTCCAGCTTCTGAGGATTGTAATTCCCCTCATACTCAGCAGAAAGCTCGTAGCACTCTTGGACCTATAAAACGGGGGAAAGCACTTAAGCATGGATAATCTGACTTCCTTCAACTCAATATATGTGCAAACTAAAGGGTTCAGTAGTATATTCTTACCATTATATTTCACCCCACACTAAAAGTTATGCATTTCTAATTTAGTTATGGTCCAGACTTCAAATAAGCTAATAAACATAACTACATAAGGATTAAGATCATCTTCATACCTAAAATTTGTACACCAATGGGTATTCACAGTTTTGGCTTTATCTACTCAATCTACAAACTGGGTATTCCCCCCAAACCAACCGAAACATCAAACTTACACCCAAACCGAGACATCAATTTGAATGGACACAGATATATTCATAGACAACCCCACTCAACATATATTGTGCTTTTAAATAGAAAAATAAATGGAGTTGATTACCCCATCAAAAACACAAAGAGCAAGATGGAGTCCTTCACGCAGCAAATCACGCAGAGAGGTGGACTCCTTCAAGCAGCAAATCACGCAGAGAGGTACTGCTTGATGCAGCAAATCACGCAGAGGAGAAGATGGTGAAGCAGAGAGGTTGACTCATTCACGCAGAGAGGATGACTCATTCACGCAGAGAGGTAGATTCCTTCATGCAGAGAGGGGGAGTCCTTCACGCAGCAGAGGAGAAGATGGACTCCTTCACGCAGCAGAGGAGAAGATGGACTCCTTCACGCAGCAGAGGAGAAAATGGAGAAGCAGAAAGGTGGAGAAGTGTTGAGATGTAGAGCTCTACAAAATGGAGAAGCAGAGAGGTCGAGAGGTGGAGAGTGGGAGGGAAAGTATGAGTTTGAAATGGAGAGTTTTTTGGTTTTTTGAGTTTTAAGTTTGTACGCGGGGGGAGAGGTAATTTTGTTTTAAGTTTGCCATAAACATAATAATGGTTGCCACGTACACTACACCAAAAACCCCCATTAGCAACGGTTCTATACCGTGGGCGTAAGCCATTGCCACGGCTAAGAGCCGTGGACTACAGGGGCGTCGCGAAATCCTTTGTAACGGCTATAAACCGTTGCTAAAATTGTAGCAACGGTTTTATGCTTGAAGGGGGGCGTTATTTTTAGCAATTAGCAACGGTTATAAACCGTTGCAATAATAATAGCAACGGTTTTTAGCCGTGGCAAAAATAGCCACGGTTTTAAGCCGTGACAAGGTGTAGATACTAACAACGGTTTTAAACCGTGTCTAATTAAGTAGCAACGGTTTTTAGCCGTGGCTAACCCTAGCCACGGTTTTAAGCCGTGGCAAGGTAGCCACGGTTTTTAGCCGTTGCAATAGTTAGCCACGGTTTAAAACCGTGGCAAAAAAAAAAAAAATTTATTTATTTATTTATTTATTTTCTATCAAATGACTTTCACCATCAAAGTATAAGTAAACAAAGCACCCATTTCAATATATCCTAGAAACGTTTTTTCTTCTTTTCTACACTAGCTTTAATGTCAAACAATTATCGACTGAAAATATTGGATGACTAAAAAAAATTCATTATACATAGAAGTCATGTTTTGAAAAACAGTATATGGAAATCTATCCATGAAATAACTGCTCAAGACTTACAGTAGTTGAATTTGTTACTACCACAAGGGTGGTCACCGGAGAAAAGAAAAAAAATTTCCCACATGAGAGATGTCAACCAGTTACTGTCAAGAGGCACTGAGCACGGATGCTCTACTGAATTTTGTGCCTAACTATAGTGGAGAAGAAGAATCAAACACATTTTCTCGCCCTTGCTCTGCTCACGGCACTTTCAAAAAGTTCAACATACTGGTCAGCAGAAGTTTCCCAACTGAAATCTATTTTTATATCCTTTTGAACAAGCTGCTGCCAATCTTCACTTTTCTTGGTATAGTAACTGAATGCCCGTTCCAAAGCGCCGTTCAATCCCTTTACATGATTGGAACAGTGATCAGAGTGATGGTAAAAATAAATGTGTCTGTCTGAGTTACAGCAGTATGATGAAGTGAAAAGATCAGTAGTAGTCTCTATATATTATTGAGGAACTGATATCCTTACCTGCTCATCAGGTGATAAAAATGTAAAACCATTGCGAAACTGATGTGGGATGGTTTCATCGTCTACATCAAAAACACTACAAGGACAATGGTTTTGTTAATGAAATTAAGAAACCAGGCTACAAACTCAACTGAAAGGAAATGTAGAAAACATGCAAACTGAAGTCTTTAAGGGAAAATTACTTGGATATGCTCGTCAGGACTTGAACCTAAAAGAACAAATTGCCCTCCTAGCTCCATTGTTCGAAATATTGCATGCCTAATGAGATGGACACCCTTCTGTGGAACCAACCTTGTTATGCACCCAACCTAGTTCAGCATACATCAAAGAATTCAAGTAAGAAGTATGAACATAGTGAAAATTTAAGAATGATCAACTGCTTATCCACTATTAAGAAGCAGCAAAAAAGTTGCATTAAGAATACATTCATGAACAAGATTCAATCCATGAAAAACCCACACTGGTAGAAAAGTTATCTATATAAAAATATAGAAACTTTATCTAAAAGTTAGATTGTAGGCCTTGTCACTGACATACATAACCTGCTCTTATGGATGTTTACAAACACTTTCCTATGCTTGGTCAGTGTTGATCATCGTGATATGATGCTCAACCTCGTGACAGAATCATGAGGTTTTATCTCACGGTGTCGGTCACTGATCAGTGATCACTGATTGGCTGATATGAAAAAAGTATGAGAAAGGCGTAAAGTGATTACCAGTGGCTGCCCAGAGTTGGCAGAGGAGAGTTCTAAATTCTTTCTCAGAGCTTCTTTGTTTTCTGCTTTCCCTTGAAGATCATCAGCATTATATTGAACATATAGTAGGCTGAGCTATTTCGGCAGAGTATTTAAATACAATTCTCAAACTAATAAAGTTCCAACATTTACCAAAATCTGAACTAATTTTTTAAAACAACACGAGCCCTACCTTTTCATTTGTTGCCTTGAGACGACCAATGCATCAAACTGCACTTTCTGTGTTCTGCCTTGCGGCAACTCTTTCATATTTTGGTGAACTGCCAACAGTTCAAATTGTTTAGTGAACAAAGTACTTAACATCTTTGTTCTTTAGCCAAAAAAACAAGCCTTTGACTTGACCATGTACAACGGATTTACTGGCTCATAACAAAATTCCATCATAGACAACCTGAACCATAAAGTGCCACATCATGCACTAGAGAATTGTTGTATCCTTCACTGATCTACCAAACCGAACCAATAACTAATTCACATAGCTAAGAATTTTGATCCACACTTCCTCAATGTTTTACCATAATAGAATAATGATAACAAGAATAGTATATTCGAGTGGATGTATGGTTTTAATAATCATTATGACAAAAGCAACAATTGATTCCAATGCAAGTATTGCTCAACAACGTTAACAACTCGTACCGACAAAATTCGTAAAACTCTTCACTGACATGATAACACTTTAAAAAGGAACCATTTTGAGCACCAGTGTGTGTTTTAATCAGAGAGACTACTTCCTCCCCGTCTAAACTAGTGAATGGCCATTATGCCTGGACCTTTGACAACAGAATACGAAATATCATAATGTATTATAACATAATATGTGCCTAGTGCCTACATGCACAAACATGTCTAGATAGAAATCCCACCAAACTATAGCAACCACATTACTAGTGTTGCCTAAGTTGGACACATATCCGAATGTGTGCAGTAGCTAGCAAAGCCAAAGAGCTAACTCAATTTTAGAACTAATAATTTCTCCAACTGAATGCTTGCAAAAAATTCTTTACTACAAAAAACTCCACAACTGGTTCAGCCAGATCTTATAAAGGATGATTCTTCATACAAGTACCCAATCAACATAATCCATCCTACCCAATCCTTAGAAAGCAATTTAACCTTCATAAACCAAAATTATTCATACATTATAAACTATCCTTGAATTTCAACAACTAGACATTAAAACTGAAACATGCTACAACAAAGCATTCACTGTTTATCTCTTTTATGGTGGAGAGTTACCAGAAGAGCTTTTCTATGTGTCGAGGGAAAGGGCGAGGAAACCAGCGAGGTTTTTGAGGTGGCGGGGGGTGAACCGTTCACCCCCCTCGAGATGTGTTCCGCGCGCGCATCTCGAGGGGGGTGAACGGTTCACCCCCCGCCACCTCAAAAACCTCGCTGGTTTCCTCGCTCTTTCCCTCGACATTTAGAATTTCGCTTACCAGAAACCACAATTATTTGAGAACATAGGAGGACCCATACATTCTCAAATTAAGTTATAGAGGTGTAAACATTCAAGCAGCAACAACATCCCTTGGAACTTGGAGGCAACACAACTTTCTTTCTGACATGGCTAGCTAACTTCAAGTTGTGTTGTGCTTTCACTTCTATAACAATTATTCAATCTTTCCTTAACCTACATAAAAGTTTTTGGAAAATATGGACATGAGGTTTCTCTCACTTGCAAGACACTGATAATGGCTATTGTTCCATCTACACTACTGAAGTTGATCAATGAGCTAGGGGTCTCTTAAAACTCTAAATTTCACCCTTATCAAAAGTTGGAGAAAAATAAATTTCACGAGGGAGCCGCTTTCTTCCACTAAAGCTGACATTTTCGTTGTTGTTTGTTAGTTTAAGAGGGGTTAGGCATCAAATTTATAACAGAGAGAGTATGCAAATACAAATGCCAACCAAACAAATGAGAAGAATTTGCAAACCAGAACTCACTGACAAAGTCACAATCACAATTCTTTAGCTCACTAAGCTCACCATGTCTACTGCAACAATGGCGACCAAATCATTAACCACCAACCTCTCCAAACCACCCTTCCATTTTCACTTCTATCAACTCCTCCACCCCTTCTCATGGTACTTTGTTTGATAACCATTCTATTCTCGATTCAACTACTGCAAGTGTATACATAGAACAATATCCTTTTTAAACCTAACTTTTGTTTAGTTCTCCAAACCAATTACCAAGTGAAGATTTTCCATGTACACGTCATCACTCATCAAAGACCCTTTTGCAACAACAAGAATCCTCCAGTTCCACTTCAACAATAACAACCCTCACTGTGCCAAACTCATCTTCCATTCATTACAATATTGGTACACATGAAATGCAAATGGAATGCAATGATCATAGGCCAAGCACAAACCCTCACACCCAATGACTCACCACACTCTCTTATTGCCTACTACTTCCAAATGCTTCAAAAAAATGTTCAACCCAATTACTAGAATGACCAGACTTTTGGGCTAGTCATTAAGGCTTGCAACGAAAATAAGATGCATAATCAAGATTCCAACCCATGTTCCTTGCAAAATGGAAAAAGGATGCAAAAAAAAAAAAATTAATATATATATAAGGATATTTCTACCATTTTGCCAAGAAAAATAAAATGGAATAACTTGTGGTATACTGTCAGTTATACTATAATACAAAATGCAAATTCACACTAAAAATGCTCCAAGTTTGGATCATTTGTTCAAAAGCTACTCTTTTGTTAAGGTGAAGCAACACTTGTCACAATTTAAGCATGAATCAACTACAAAAAGATCATCAGTATGTTGTCTATAGTCTCTCACACAAACACAAACCACATATCAAATTTTTGATTTTCAATTCGTCAAAAGCCCAATAACAAAATAAGCCAAAACTCAAACCCCAAATCCGAAAACAACCCAAAACCATCAATCAACACCTCAAACGCAAAATAAACCCCCCCAAATAAATAAAATGAAGAAACAAATCAAAGGGTATTGTAAAAGTCATACCTTCACAGAGGATTTGGGTGAAGAAGAATAACTCAAGCAACCCAAATAGAAAACCCAATCTATTACCTACCAATCAAATCGCAGTATCGAGGCCCTAGATAACGAGAGATACAATAAAACAACTCGAATCAGTTAGCAATACAATGAGATGAGAGATGGGAAGAGTGGAAGAAAAGAACAAAAAGCGACAAGGAAAAGAGGTTGACAAACCCGGATGGGGGAGATTGTAGGCTTCAATTAAAAAAAGCATTCTCCCACAAAATGTATGATAGGATCTGACCTATCTTAGTTCTCTTTTCTGCAGGATGTAAACAAGGAAGCAACTCAAATAAGCAAAAGCTCAGATAGCAACCAAGAACTGCAGAATGGAAGAATAGCTTGCAATGGACAGTTGCTCAGATTGTATGAATTCAGGAAAAGAAATTGCATTGATAGAAAAGGAATTGTAACACAGAATCTTGTATCAAGCCAATTCGAGAAGGCTATTCTCCTGTTAGAGCATTTCGAGAAGCTCAATCTCTCCTAGAGCACAAGCTCTGTATTACACTTTACAATTCAATGAATAGAGAAAAATAAGCTAATGTCTTATTTATAGCACTCTCTTTAACAGACTAACAGAATCTCCTATTTCTTTACAACACTCTTACTAACAGAAACTAACAGAGATCTGTTATGTAACAGAGCACCTACATTATGTAACAGATTTAACTCTCAGTCAGAGCACCTCATAGGCAGTCCCAAAACAGCATCAGACTTCCTCATAGGCAGTCACAGAGCAGCATCAGACTTCCTTATGATTTTCCTTCCTTCTCCTAGTATAGGTAAACCTAATAGGGGGCCTAACAATGTACTGCTTAAGTCTACATCCAAAGAACCACCAATTGCTTTGTTTGATTTAAAAAAAAAAGCATTCTCCCACTTATGACTGCCAAGAAGTTAAAAATTGCAAAGACCAAGAGAAGAAATGAGACTGCTAAGAAAGTAGAAATTGAGGAACAAAACACTAAAGAAAATAAAAAATTTTAATTCAAACTACTTGTTGCAAATGATAAACTGCTAAGGCAGATAATATAATAAAATTAAAAGCCTACGTGACTGAGAATGCCACAAGGCAAGGGCTACAAATGAGTGCTATATTGTGAAATTAAAGGTGCATTTGGAAAACAATAAAATAGTGACATAACACTACATTACTTCAAAATAACAACAATGAAGTCCAAACCCGAGAAGATTATAGTGGCATAAGGATACATACCTCTATAGGATCCAATTGCAGTATGCTTTCCAACAGTGGGCGTGCCATAAGTGTTTCATCAGCACACCATATTGATTTTGGTTGCAGCAAAGAACTATATACATCCGGCAAGACCAAGCAAATCAACTGCCATCGATAATAGTGTTATTAGAATTGTATTGGAGGTATAATATTAATGAGGTTCAAGTGCTAGAATACACTATTTTCTTTGATGTTTATATTTGTAGAGATCAACCTCAAAGGATCAACCATAATCATGAGGGCAGTTGTTTGAAGAATACAAGATAAGGAATCAACATGGAGAGCAGGTTTCACCTGTAAACAATAAATAACAAGAATGCTACACTCAAGAAATTATTGTTTTATCGACTGAAAAAAGATGCATTAAAATAAGCTCGAAAAATGCAAGAGGAGAGTATCATTTAAGCATACAAACCCAAAAATTACACCAGAAGAATCACAAAACAAGGAAGCCCAATTGAACTAAAAAATTTCAAAGGAGATGTCTTTCAGTATGTCCCAGGCAATGCCAAACTATGAAGCTAATGTCTTGCCACAGACTAAGGATACACTAAGGATACTACATACACAAGACTAATGTCTTTCAGTATCCTTAGTTTTTATTTACACTAAGGATACTACATACACAAGACTAAATGAAAACTAAATCATTTGAGCTCCAATTGAGCTGAAACCTTAAGGAAAATAACGGATTCACATCATAAACGTGTTAAAGTTTCTGCCCGTTTTGACACGGCACCTCGAGATATGCATAAAAATAATTTTGAGGGCCCACCTTGAGTGCAATACAAACCGGCTTCCGCCCGTTGTCCAAGACCCTTGAAGAGGCGTCTAAACAGATATCTCCAGGAGCAATGTTTAAATATGCTGAAACTTTTACACGCTTGTAGTGTTAATTAGTATTTTCCTCAAAATTTTACTTAAAATTGAGCTCAAACGAACTAAAAAAACATAATTTTTTAGTTTAGTAGTGTCGTTAATTTAAAAGACTAGTGGATCTTAAATGTGCGGTCAAAATGTGTTTTGTCCATAAACTGCCAATGACCCTTATAATTATTCCAGCACCAACATCCACTTCCATCCTCCCCCCAAAGCAGTAGGAAAATCTGTTGAAACTTGCAAAAAAAATCGAAGTTTATGTGTTCAACTTTATACCTTTTGGGGTGAATTTTTATTGTGTTTTATAATACAGATTTTTGCTGCACTAAAAGAGGACCTGGTAGTCCATTAAAAAGGTGAAGGATGCCAGCAAATATGTTTGACTATGTATTGTAAATATACCCTTTGAAGCACTTCAATACTAAACAAAATTCTCAATAAACTCTTTTAGTCAATACATAATCAACTCCAAATTGGGCTTTCTTTATGTTTTAAATTTTTCATGAGGTTTGTTTATCTAATACCGGGAACAAACCTCCCAGAACCATTTTCCCTTCTTCAAAAATAAGTTCGTTTAAAACGTTCATTTTAAAAAAAATATGTATATACCGAGGCTCTTCCCACATTATCGCTTGCCCCCATGAATTGCACAAAAGATGGCATGATATATGTATTATGATATTTGACATAATTGAGGGGTGAATATGAATGTCAATACTTCATTTAACTTATGTTATGAGATGTGATAGATATCTTTTAACTCGTTTAAATGATTAAGGACTACATATGGCCTTTCGTTATGGTGATATGTTATAAGAAATGTTCTAAAAGTGTAATCCATGTTAAAATGGAATGGAAATGAAAATACAACTTTATAAAATGAAAAGAATGATGCTCACTGTAGCTAAAGTAATCATACTGCTTCAACTGAAGCTCTTGACGATTGTCTTCCTCTACATTGAATGATCCACCCACTTCAGCCTGCAAATAGCATTTTCAATCATTAAATTCCAATACACCTAAAATTTCAACACAAACCCTTCAAACAGGGAAGAAAAAAAAACTTACCTCTCCTTCAAATATGAAATAGATTCCATCTCCCTTATCCCCTTCGCGAACAACATAGTCCCTGGGGTCTACAATACATCACAAGCATATAATCTCAATCACCAATTTCAAATCCTTACAAGCAATCAACAAACAAATTGTGCATTCTGACTTACTGTAATGTTTGATTTGAAAACTTCCGCAATTTTCTTGATTGATGAACTCGGAAGCCTCTGGAGTAGAGGAACATGACCAAGAAACCCGACCACTTGTCATCCATGCAAAACCAATCAGAAAACGAGATTGTTTTCAATAAATCAAACAAAGCTATTTAAAGAATCATAAAATGATAAATTAGGGTTTCAAGAATCACCTGATTCGATATCCATTTCAAAGGTTTAACAAAAGCTAGGTCTTTCTTTCGTTCTCGAAGCCCTCTCTCCCGCGATTGATGAATTGATGTAATGTACGAAAGCAAGAATAGCAACGAGAGGGGATTCGGCGGAAATTGATCCATTCGGAGAAATCTTCTTCTTCTCCTCTTCAAAAATCGAGCTGGAGAAAAGAAGAAAGTGAGTTCTAGGGTTTGCTTTGCTGAAAGAAGAAAAAAATCAGAAGAAGAGATTAACAAAGAGATCTAAAGAATAAGGAGGAGATCTTACCTTCTCTTCTTCTTCTTCTTCTTCTTCTTCTTCTTCTTCTTCTTCTTCTATCGTCCTCTCCTTCATTCGTCCTTCTTCTTCCCTGCTTCAAGAGTCTGTTTCATCCCTGCTTCTTCTTTTATCGCCCTTCCCTGTTTCGTCCTTCTTCTTCCCTGTTTCGTCCTTCTTCTTCTTCTTCTTCCCTGCTTCTCCTTCATTCGTCCTTCTTCTTTCTTTCGAGAATATCTGTTTTTCATCAATTTTTTTCGCCAAAGCGCGAAAATCTCCCTCCAAAGCGCGAAACCATTTTGGCGAAAGTGTGAAAGTTAAAAAATTTTAGCTATGGTTTAAAACCGTTGGCAGATTTAGCCACGGTTATAAACCGTTGGCAGTTATAGCCACGGTTTAAAACCGTTGCAACCCTTTTAGTGTAGTGTTTTTCCCCACGGTTTTATTTTTTAGCAACGGTTTTAAACCGTTGGTCGTTATAGCCACGGTTTTTAGCCGTTGCAAATAAACCAACGGCTTAGAGCCGTGGCCACCTTCCCGTAGCTAAACGAGCCTTTTGGTGTAGTGGTAGGACAAACACACTCATGCACCATATCTAATAACTTAAACTAATCCTCTTGTTCCAGAAGGGAAATGGAACAATCAACTGAGGCTCCTACATAAGCCTGGCAACCTTCCATTTTACCAAAAGATGGGACAACTTTCCAACCTATCTATAGTTCTCTAGATTTTGCCACATCAAAATTTGTATAAAGGTGATGCATCCCAACCTAGGAAAACATAAATCCATGTCAAACTGGAAAACAGGGAACAAATTTCAAAGGATTAAATAGAATGGGGCCATTAAACATTACTCCTAACATAAAGGAAAGTAGTGCATGCATAAAAAATGCAGAACTGAGGTTATTCACAGATATAGGTGCTGGAGTAAATGGAATTGGGGGACTGATGGGGATATATTTCAAAACGCATATTTCATCAAACACACAAATATAATTCATCAAACACGCAGATATATTGTTGAATGGAGCCAATGCATTTGAATGGACACAGATAACGCAGAACAGCAAATAAAGTCTATCACTGTTCGGTAGTCAAGTAATAAAACATTGGATAATAAAAGAAAACAAAACATACAGAGAAAACTAAATTTGACAGCATGCATCATCAAGCAAGATACTGACAAAGAGACAATTATATAAACCAAATTTGACATGTAGCAGCCATGAGAAAACTAATTGATAATCTGAGAAAACTATTTGATAGTTTCTGAAAGAAAAGCTTCCCACAGGTACAAACATATCGAGATTAAAAATATATAGACAATTTCTTAGGACTTAGCAACCACAAAGAGGAATTTAGCAACCACAAAGAGGAATTTCATCAAACATATATAGTGTTTTATTAGAATTTAGCAGTGTTTGTTCACAGAAAGCTTTTAAATAGAAAATGAAATGGAGTTGATTACCCCATCAAAAACACAGAGAGCAAGATGGACTCCTTCACGCAGCAAATCACGCAGAGAAGGGGACTCCTTGACGCAGCAAATCACGCAGACATGTACTACTTTCACGCAGAAAATCACGCAGAGGAGAAGATGGTGAAGCAGAGAGGCCTTCACGCAGCAGAGGAGAAGAGATGAGGGCTCCTTCACGCAGCAGAGGAGACGATGAACTCCTTCATTCAGCAGAGGAGAAGCAGACAGGATTTGAGTTTGAGTTTGAGGATTTGAGATGGAGAAGCAGAGAGGATTTGAGTTTGGAGAGGTGGAGAATGGGAGGGAAAGTCTGATTTTCAAATGGAGATTTTTTTGAGTTTTGAGTTTGCCTGCGGGGAGATGATTCGTGGTTTAAGTTGTTAGCCATAAACACAATTGTTGCCACGTAGGACATATAGACTCATAAGACTGTTCATGAACAGTGAAAAAAACACTTTGAAATGTTAGATAGATATATTGCACATGGGTCAGTGAATACTTGAAAAAAACAAAATAAATTACATATCGTAAAACTCATGGGATAGATCCAAAGAAGAGTTGAACCTGATCTTACATATCTTAGAACTCATGGGATAAATATATATTGCACATCAAAACGTACTATCTTCTACACCATACATGTGTTATGGTGATCTCTAAGAATAACAAGCCCAAACATCAGTTAATCTGCGAAGTGCAGTCTGTCAGCCAGACCCTAATCATTACAGTCTCCTAAGCCCACACGTCTCACATCCATCTCCAATACCCATAAGACCTATTGAAGCAAGTATCTCAGAAATCAGCTTCGAATGGGCAAACCAGCAATACTCTGTCTTCAATTAAGAAGTAAATACTCGAGTATACGTCATACATGAAAACTTTCAAATATGGACAACACTCCAACAGATAACTATCTCCCACGTATCTAAGAGCACAGGTCTAACTGGGAAACTTCCCTCTACAAGACCACTCCTAATTATAATAGGATCTCCAAGAAGATCTATTTTCCTAAACTACGTCACTGATAGTCTGGCTGAACCAAGACTCCAACACTATAAATAAGACTGGAGGTTGTTGAACAAATGTATGCTACAAATTTCTTGTTTACCACTTTAAGCCTTCATCAGATTCATGTCTAACTTTAGCATCGGAGTGCCATTGACCACCAAAACAGTGGCCTGTGGCTCACGTTCGTTCCTTGCGCAGGTCAGCAGGTCAAGGTCACGCAGGGAGTAAAAATCGACTGTATCAGGTCTCAATGAGCCAATCTGGTGCTCACCCAAAGCGGGTGACCACGCATAATAACAAGTCTTCTTAAGACTCATCGCTGCAAATTAATGTCAAAACATTCAGAAACTCAACTAACAGAAACACTTCATTAGCCTTTGGAAAATTCAAAGCATATCCTTTGAGTAAAAGCATCTGAATAATGCACTCTACAAAAAGTAACGCCTACAACGGTGAAAAAAATATCATTATATAGATGTAGTGGCCCATCAAATAGGCACATCAACATTAAATATCGTTTGGGAAACGAGGAGGCGACGGTTCCAATGAAAACTGCACAATCCACGTTCAATCAATTAATGATGTTGCACACAACCCCATTAATTGAAGGGGTAAATGATATTCTATCGTTTCATAACCTACGCCGTACATGTGGCACTGTGATCTTGCGATAAGACCTATTTTTTTTTCATATGGGCCCACCAGCTCAGTCACTATCCGAGCGACACTCTATCACGTGCACTGAAACAGGCAGTAGACGCCCCGATCACTCTTGACACATGGAACCCACCTACATATCACCTCCTGATTTGTTTTGTTTGGGCCTGGATGTAGGCTTTGTTTATATTTTCTCATTAGTAGATCTCGTCTGGTTCTCAATAGTTAGCTTTATTCTTTCTCAGCTTTATGAGCGGGCTCAATAAATTGGGTGTTACATTCTTGTGATGGATCTTTATATCACGCATACCAACATAATGATCGGTCTATTTTAATGTATCATCAATATTAATAAATTAATAAGTGTGCTAATAGCTTTATAGATCTGAAAATCATCACTGACCATTTAAATATTAAACATAATTGCGAATTATACATAATATTTTTTTTATGTTTAATTTTCAAAAAAATATTTATGAAAAACATGTGAATTTGATATTCAACTATTCGCGGATACCTCCTTCAGAGAAGGTCCCTTCCCTGGGTGGGTTTTGAATAATTCTCATTACTATTGTAGCAGGTAGCCAAGAAAAAATAAAATAAATATGAGAAACAAAATATTTATATATTTATTTTGTTTTGCTCTACACGATATAATATTAGGAGAATAGGAATCTTTTCTACCATTTGTCATGGGCATCAGTGTCTCAATAAAGTTAATTAAGGAAATTAATTAATTAAAGGACCCTCGAACCATCAATTAACAATAATTGCAAAACAACAAGAAGCTTGGTCTCGTCGACCGCCAAAAAGATGACAAATTTTTTATTATTATTAATTATTTGCCGAGCTACAATAGAGTTACAATAGAGCTACAATAGAATTGATGCAATGTGCTTCCATATTCCTTGAGTTCACTTTAAATGAATAATTGGTTCATGTCCTCCTACGTTGATTAGGGTTAAAAACCGAACTGATATACCTAAGTCATGAACCGAACTGACTTTGATCGGTTTCAAATTTTTCAAACCGAACTGAACCGATTCTAATTTATGCAAACCATAACTGAACTGACTAAAATTGAACTAAAACTGAAATAAAACCGAACCGACCGACTATTTTAAACATATTATATTATTTTATATAAAATATATACTATTTATTACATGTAATCAGTCGGTTCGGTTTTATAGGTTAAAATCACGTAGAAACCGAAAACCAAACCAACCACTTCAATTTTTAATTTTTTAAAACCGAACCGATTGCTTTGGTTTTGATCGATTCGGTCGGTTTAATCAATTCGTCAGTTTTTTTTTCAACCCTAATTTTGATAACTTTGGCAATAACACCTTGTAACATTATCAACAGAACTATATTAGTTCAACTGGATACTGGTGATAATAGTTCTACAATGTAAATCTTGCCTCTCTTCCTTCTCCACCTCCTCCTAGTCTGCCTCTTCCATGGGCGGATCTACGTGTTAGGTAAGGGGGTCAATTGCTCCCCTTATCTTTCTAAAAAATTTCACTAAGTTACTCGTATTTTTTACATTGCCCCCCTTTAAAATTTTATGTTGTCCCTCTTTATGAATTCTTGACTTCTAACTCCACTAAAAATTAAAACAACTATTTTTTTTTAAACTCCACCCTAACCAATCCCAATCCCACTCAATTTCTCTATTTTTTTAATATCTATTTTTTAATTCCCATCCTCTTTTTTTTTTTAATCTCTCCCCTTCTCTCTTAATTCCTATTAACTCATTTTAATCCATTCACCCCCTACACACGCAGAGAGGAACAAAGAAACCATAAGAGAGGTCCATACATGGTGGGTTTGCTTCCCATGTGATCATATTCATATTAAAAAATTTAATTGGGTTGGGGACCGGCCGAGGAAATTTTACATCGTCATCATTATTGGTTTTCTTTTGTTTTTTAAAAAAAATAAAGAAAAGAAGAAATTATGATTATCTTACCGCAGACTCAGCTAGCATATGGTGGTAAGAGTGATAAAAGATTAGTGAACATATTAGATTAATTTGGGGGGTTGGGATCTGATATGCTTTACTTTCTCTCTGATCTTTCAAAATTAAAAGTAATCATTTGGGTTTGGGGCGGTTGGAAAAACACGATGGTTGTAGGTTGATTCAGCTAAGATGTTGTTTGTTTGCTTCACCTGAGCTAGTCCAAAAGGAGAAAGCTCTCTCTCTCCATACACACATATATTTCCCTTCCGAGAAGACAAACAAGAATAAGAAGACAAAAGAGAGTGAGTTGGTTGTGTAAGACTTATCCTCAGAGGCTCTGACTCAGGAGTGAGTTTCAAAGAAGAAGAGACAGACGGACAGATAAAGCAGGAGGAGAAGAGGAATGAGGATTCCAAAAATAAAATTGTTGTCCGACAAATTCACTTGAATCCATCCAGTCCAGTAAAGCTACTGCTGCTACTACTTCTTGGACTTGGACCATACCGTCTTGCTACCTCAAAGCCAGAGGTCTGCTCCTCGCCAACTCTCATCTTATACCACCTTGCTTGCTTCTGTTTTCTTCAAGTAAAAAATAGAAGCTCTTAATTAGCTAGCTACAATTGAATTAATCTGTCATGTATATTGTTTGTATGGTTGAATTAATCATCATTTTTTTCACGATCACGCCATGTCACCCTAATTGCAAAATATGATTGTAAAAACTCAATTTCTTAATATTTTTTGTAAATAGTTATGTACTGTTTACCCTCCTTTATCTGCAATCTTGGCTCCGCCCCTGGCCTCTTCCACGCAAATCTGGCCATGGATCAGGTTTTGGACCTACCTTGTCATTTGATTGAATTTCATGCTTTTCGTATTCAAATATTAAAGCAAGATCGAATTTGATCCACTCAGTATTACTGCCTCCGCTGGGGTGCTTTAGACGAGCACCATGTTTTTATATTACCATAATAAACCAATCATTAAATTGTTTTGATTAAAAAATCATTAAATTGTATAAGCTACATATGTTATGCAAGCATACAATTAACACCAAATAGTAGGCTTCACTTTAATCAAAATTCATAGTATATAACCAAAGGCATACCAGCTCATTTGGGCTTCATTTCAGGTGGGCCTTATTTCAACAGAATGAATGGCTTTAGAGTTGAAATATAGTTTGAACTCTTTTTCCCTTGGTTGTGTTAACAAAGGCCAACGTTACCCTCACTTGTTAAAGGCGTGATGGCTTAATGGTTGAGCAGTGGCGGATATTATCAATAGATCACAGGTCGAACTCAGCCCGCAGCATCTGGTGTGAGAGTGGTTAAGGAAAAAAATAAAGAAAAAAACCCTTGCTCTCGCTCATCTTCCTTCCTCTACCACTAACCCCTTCATCCATAGATCTCTGTTAAGTTTCCATAGCAAGATGTCTACGGTAACATATGAAAATAGTAGAAAGGGAGATAACAAGAGAAAAAACCAATAGAACATGTTGAAGAGATCGTTGTTATTTAGATTCAAATGGTGAAATATATGTTGCCTGGCGGAACCTCAACAAAATGTTTTCAGAAGTTTAGTTCTAGTTTTATTTAGCTCTAGTTTCAGTTCCTCAAACATCTTGTGTCTTTGCAAGGCGAATGAAACAAAGATGACTTGGTGGTAATTAACTTGTAAGCTTTCTGCCATGATTATTATTTACAGGACAATGGTGAAAAAAATAAGACCACGATTCCAGTGTATACAAACATTCAGGTTGCGTTTGGTTCAGACCCATTTTTATGAAATCAGAAAAAGTTTCGGGTTTCCAGTAAATCAAATGGGCTTTCATTGTGTTAGAATATGTAGGATTTGTACTTGTTGGGGCATGCATCGCTTGGTTCTCTATACATAACAATGATATTGTCCCTAACTTAAACACCATCATATCGGGTCTTCCATCTGGGCCTAGGTTTTTTTTTTTTTTTTTGGAAAAAACCTCCGGAGGGGAGGAGCAGCTATGTGGTGCGAGGTTTTAACTTAAGCCTTGTTGCTATTAGGGAATAGATCATTCCTTATAAACCTTAGTGACGACTCTTCCTTACTCGATGTAGGAATTGTCCCAATAATCTCCACATTGGCGCGAATTGTCACATCTTATAATTCATCTGATCTTCAACTATCTTGAAGAACAACCGGACTGATTTTCAACCATTTTGAGAAACCATATATCGAGGAACACAGATCTTCAACCAGATCAGCTCCACCTAGATTGTAATGAATTATCTTGGCGAGTTCTACAACATATTGAAGATCCGCATCTCGAGGAAACAATCGTCAAGCGAACTGCCGACTCTGATACTACTTGTTGGGGCGCGTACCCCTTGGTCCACTATACATAGCAATGATATTATCCCAAACTTAAACCAACACGAGGACTTCCCAGGAGGTCACCCATCCTAGTACTACTCTCGTCCAAGCACGCTTAACTGCGAAAATCTGATGGGATCTGGTGCATTAGAATATGTAGGGCTTACACTCAGCATAGTCACGCCCAAGTCCAAGATTGATTTACCTGTACAAGAAGAAAAGTCAGAATATGTAAAATGCGGAAAGGAAAATCAAAATATCTACAATAAGGAAAGTCAATAGGAAAGTCATAATAGGAAAGTGAGAATATGAAAGTCAGAATATTTAAAGAAGTAAAGTCAAAATAGGAGAGTCATAATATGACTCTATTTTGGATAGCAAGTTTTAAGTTTCTTGTTTCCACGAGGTTAGGTAAAAGTTGGCTTATATAAGCTTGTGTTCAATTAAGGAATGAAAAAAAAATAATAATACAATTCTCCAATTATTTTCTTTACATGGTATCATAGCAACTTTCTTTGGTGACCTAAGACTCTAGGGATTCAAGCTCTTCTCCGCCTCCGACAACTACGCACTTTAATCGTAGACGCAAAAGACGGGAAAGAAAAATTGCACTCTGTAATAGAGTTCACGCACCATCGCAAGTTCAACCAAATCACAAACAATCCAACAGTTCAACAAATCATTTTCCATCAAATAACAACTCAATATCTAGCCGAGCAACAACTCAATTTTCAGCAAGTTCTCCAAGTGAAAATGGACATACTTCTTCGCCTGTGAGTTCCCAAGTGGACTCACCAGCAAGTTCTAAAAAAAATATATATATATATATATAACAAAAAAAATTGTGTTGACTCAAATTGAGCAATACCAAAATTTGTGTTGACTCGAATTGAGTAATTTTCTTCATACTATAATTTTGTATAGTAAGTTTTAAGTTTCTTTATACCATAAATTCTTGAACAAGATACTTTCGCAATTGTGGCTCTCGTGCCACTACCATTAGATTGATCTTTCCGATGGGAAAGAACTTCTCTCCACTGAATTCGATTATGGGGTGGTTGGCGGGGGTTATGTCTTTCTCCTGTAGCTATATGTTGTGGAATGCACTAAGAAACATGACATCGAGTGAGCTTATTGTATTTATTAAG
The DNA here is from genome assembly GCA_003290165.1 of Berberis thunbergii. Taxonomy (NCBI): domain Eukaryota; kingdom Viridiplantae; phylum Streptophyta; class Magnoliopsida; order Ranunculales; family Berberidaceae; genus Berberis; species Berberis thunbergii. The sequence continues at coordinate 229,064 of QNQO01001514.1, forward strand.
GCCTTCATTACCTCCTACTTAGCGATGAGGACAGAGATGACAATGGCGTCATTGTAAAGAGAATGTACCCCCTGGATATCCTTTTCCGTGAACGTCAATGGTGGGATTGGATTGTGAACTCGTGCATGTTGCACCTATCAGTCCTCACACTGAGATGGTGTCTGCATCTTAGCCACCTTCCTCTAACGGGACCTGTTAGATTGATCCCCTTTGGGGCCAACCCCATGGAGGAAATAAATGACGTCAGAAGCTTCTTTTTCAATCTCTTTGATAGCGTCTGTTCTTTTCTTTGCTCGGTCATGCCTCATGTTCGAGCCTAGGAACTCCTTGAGCTTGTCTTTTCTGATCCAGTACTCGACCTCTCTTCTGAGGTTTTTGCAATCTGCAGTATCATGTCCGCTTTCTTTATGGTAGGCGCAGTATTTGTTGTTGTCGCGCCGGAGGGGGGGACTTCTCACTTCTTAGGTGGCCATTTCATCTTTTCCTAATCTTGATAAAATCAAGGATGTCAGACAGACTTGTATTGAGAAGAGTGACAGACCCAACATAATTATAAGCTTTATCCTGCATTGTACGGTCTGAGTCAGTCTTGCAGTCAGTGAGCTGCCTCTTGTTCTCATCTTCGTCCTCTTTCCTTTTCCCCTCTTTTTTGTCATTGGGGACAAAGGGTTTCTTCTCCGAATCTTCTTCCCTCTCGTACAATACAAATCACAAATGAAAAAGAAATTACATTTATCAGCTGTAATAAATCCTACTTGTAATACCGCAAGTGCACGGCTGTCTAACTGGTAGACAGTGACAAATACGGGTCGATCCCACGAGGATTGACGAGACAGTCGAATTCTAGGACTTATTTGAACTAATTTAAAGTTGCGGGTTTAACTGGCCTAAACAAACAGGCTAATTTATCCCACTTGTAATAACTGCAAGTGCACGGTGTCTAACTGGTAGACAACGGCAAGTACGAGTCGATCCCACAAGGAAGGTGGATTAAATTAAATTTAATAATTTAATTAAACTAATTTGGAGAAAATGGGGGTTACAGTGTTTAAAAATTCGAGTTAAACAAAAGTAATAAAAATAGCAATAAATAAAAGAAAAGAGTTCGAGGGAAACCACAATTTGCAAAATATTTTTCAAGCTCCTAAAATTATATTCAAGTTTTCTTATTATTCCAATTTCAAATAAATGACTCTAGCAATGTATAAACTCCTAGCATTAATTGTCTTTTTAGGGCACAATTAATCACAAGTTTAATTATTCAATTAAAACATGCTTGATTTATAACATAATATTTTTCTAACAACCTAAGATGCATGACATATTAGGTGAAAGTAAAATATTATAAATCGCGAATCAATTAATATTAATCATGGAATAATAAAGTAAAATGAAATTAATTCTAGAGTTTGAGACTTAATTCACTGTGGTGTTACAAAGCATTCAGCAGGGTGCAAACAGGAACATGACCAGTGTGGCTCAGTAGATCCCAGTGGGTGCAAATAGCTATGATCTTTCTCAGTCGAGGTGCTCTCAGCAAGGTCCACTGGGTGCCAGTAGCGTCAACTTGATTTAAGTCTTTGTGGTCGTACTGAGTTATAAGGTGGGGTGCAAATAGTACCCCAACCTTTCTTCCTCAATTCGAAAAGAGAGAGAGGGGGGAAGACGTTGTGGGCGATCTGCTCCTGTCTGGTGGTGAGCAGGGACTGTGACAAGAACTGATGTGGTCTTCCGGCGACGTTGGTTGAAGATGAAGTGAAACATTGTTGTCACGCCCCTGTTTCGGTGGAGTGAAGGAGAGAAAACAGAGATGGATAGGTTGTGGGTGGTGATTTTGCTTGGTTGGGATGGTGATGAAAATCATAAATTGTTAAGAAGAGGTTTGGGTATTCTGTATTTTTTTCTTTCCCTTCTCTTCTTCCCCTTTTTTTATTCATTTCTATTGTATTTATAGAGAATTAAGAAAATGAACTTGGACAAGTTAAGGAGATGGTTCAATGAGTGATTTAAGGCTTAGGCTATTCTCACCTCCACTTCCTCTGAATAATTAAGAGAATATGTTTTAGGTTTGATTGGGTTTGGCAATTGGTTTGGGTTTACAGATTTGGTTTTGGGTTTGGTTTTGAGTTTAGGTATGGGCTTAGGCTATTTTCACCTCCACTTCCTCTGAAGTCACCGTCTGTGATTTATTCATTGCATTTTTCTTTGATTTCTTCGTTATTGCTCTGAATTCTACAAAAACACAAAAATTTAATAATTAATTTAAAATAAAATAAAACAATTATTAACAAAAATATAATAAGAGGTAAAAAATGTTATAATTATGTGATTATCAGGGTTGCAGCAGATGAAAATCACTTAATTAAGATAACTAAATTAACAACTAAAATTAACTGATTAGATGATAAGAGAATTGTCACGCCCTGATTTTTGAAGAAAACGAAAATCCCAAAATTCACGTAGAATTATCCGTTTCCCCCAAAACTCGGGACGTGAAAATTCAATAACAACAGAAACAAATAGCAGCAACAACTAAAACATGATTAAATTACTTAAACAAATAAAACTCTAACCCGGAAAGACTCTGATGTTGCTAACTCTACTAACGGAACTTCAGTAACGCTGCTCAAAAGTATTTAAACCTGAAAGGCTAATCGGCTACATTCCAAAAGGAATGTACCCAAGAAGCAAAAGCTCACTTGGGTCAGCAATAAAGCTGGTGTGAGAAATCTTCATCCCAAAATCAATAAATCCGCGCATGAAAACATCAAAATAAACAAAAACTATAAACAACCATAAATATGCATTTACTACTACTTACACTATAGAAGTTGACTATGGCAAGTCTGACCTGCAGAAATTGTTAGTAGACTTACCATCCTGCACAAAACGGTTAGAAACAAACAAATAAAATTTATGAGTTATCAATCCTCATAAATGCAACAACAATACACATCATAATCATATTAGACTATTATTGAAATATTAACAAAATACATTTTCTACCTTTAGGAAGACATTTAGTTCTCATTCAATAGTTGAATGAGCATTTAGTTTCTTCCTTTAAGGTAACTATACACATACACAAAAAGAAATCTCGCTTCTTTTCCACAATCGCACTATCCTCCTTGTGCCGAACACACTTCACCCAAGTGTACCTCCCTTGCCTTCGAAACCACTCGGAGCGTACATGTTCCAATTTGAGTGCCACATCGAGGAACATGTCATCTCACCCGATGTTCTATCCAGGGCAAGCATTTCCTAAATCTACACGTACAAACGAACTCACATGGAACGGTGCACCGATATGCAAGCAAGTCTGCATACCCAAAATTTATATCACACGTATACAAGCAAGTCTGTATACAAAATAATTCTCTTTTCTTTTCACATTTTTTTTTCGGAGTTGTGGAAAAGAGCATAAAAAAAAAACTAAAACTCAAAACTCTTTTATGGTGACACTTGGTCAACTATAAATAAATCAACCACAGTATCCACCATTATTTTGGGGTAAACAAATAATATTTCCATAAATAAATTTTCTATAACCCAACAGGGATCAAACTCATTCAATATAAGATTCATCTTCCTATGTGCATGAAGAATATCACACTTTAAATCATAGCTCCTTATTGAGCCCAATTCAATCGATCAAATAGCACCATTACTTAAAAAGATTGTTATCTATATAAAGGCCAACACATGTATATATATGAAACCATACAACAAGAAAACATGCAATTTGACAGACAAAATTCGTTTCGTCAAGTGAAAAAGAAAAGAAAGAAAGGTTTCTGCTAATTATATTTTGTTGTGTTTCCGACATTCTAATAATTTTCCATCCTCACTTGAACAAAAATAACTCGATAATTACAAAAGAAATTCTCATTAGAAAAAAAAATCCAAATCTTTATTGATTCTAACTCAATTACCCAATCAATCAATGAAAAGGAAACCCTGCTACTGATTCAACAGAGTTCCCATCAGTTAAATAGAATCAACCCCAAACATGCAAATTTAAATTAATTTCTGATGCTATTTCTTAATCAAAGCCGATACTCAACAACCAAATATCAATTAAACAGTAGAAACTCCACAACTAAATGATAATCAAACCAATGAAAAAAAAAAAAGTTTGCTCAAATCATCTGGATAAAAGAACCCATTACAGAATTCAATCAAAAATGCAAAGAATCAGAATATCAACATGAACATAGATTCATTTAATAAAAAATAAAAAAATAAAAAAATAAAAAACCCATTACCATATACTTCCACATGATGCTCTAAGACCGTCTTTGGTTCCATTGAAAATTGTCGTGATAAAATCTTGAAATATTGTTTTGATAACACATGCAGCACAATCTGATCATGCATTTTTGTTTAAAATCATTTAGAAAAAGGAATACAAGTATTTAATCCAGAAATTTTGTCCAAAAAGACTGCATCACATTCAAATTAGTGAGAAATAAAAATTGAAGCATTCGATTGTACTGTCTAAGAAAACTAGTGAGATTATCCTAGGATAATTATAAGTATAAATCTATCATTCTGTCAATCTACTCATTTTATGGACACCGCCATACCTGCCTTGTGAACTGTAGTCCACTCAATCTACTCATTTTATCTAAAAGACTAAAACTCGCTTGTGTGAACCAAAATAACAAATGGGGTATCTCGGAAAATTCATCAAACAGGTTGTATACATTCCTTTCAAGCCAAAGGAACAGTGTTGCACAAATTTGTGAGAATTCACAAATGAACAAACCTACTCTGTATAGAATCCCCATTTATGGGTTCACTGAAAATGAATGTGAGGTACAATTAAGCTAAAAAGTAGTAGAAGATGCTTCACTTATTATTGACCCAAACAAACACACCCAAGTTTATCAATAACAAGTTGAAGAGACTGAAAGAAACATATTGTATGTGCTTCAGATTGATCAAGATCACACATACTGGTAATCTAAAACACAAAAAGAACAACTGAATTGAATGAAATTCAGATCGGAGCTGGCTGCTCGGGCAGCAGGCGACAACTTCGATCGAGCTCTCTCTCGATTCCACTCTTCTCTTTTATTCAAAAATCCACCCATTCGTCTCCCTAAATCACCCCTGCAACACGCCCTGTCTTACTCCCATCTCGATCGCCAACCAACCCTCACCAACATACAACAAAGAGAGGGACGAGAGGAAGAAGAAGGAGTCAGTTTGGGGCGGTGGGATCGGCTGCAACGTGCGGTCACAGACCGTGCTCCCCGCCAAGGAGAAGAATCCGTGAAGAAGGGGAAAAATGAGAAGGAAGGAGAAAAGAAAAAAAAAAAAAAAAAAAAGGAGGAGGAATAGGGTTATTCTCTTTATAAGGTGGGTGGCTATTCGCCCCCACCAAACTTTCGAATGCACCCACCGCCTTTCACAAAATAAAACCCTAATCATTAGTTAAATAAAAGCCCAAAACCAAACCCAAATACAATTGAGTAACAATCCATCAACATCATGGTTTACAAATGTTTGGCTAAATACACACACACACTTTATCCTATTTAGCCATGGCAAACAAAAATCTTTTTTTCCAAATAATTGAGATTACAATATATGTCATAATTAATAAATAAATAAAATTTATATTTATTTAATTAGGCGGGTATTACAATATATACAACTCAAAAGAATCTCGTCCCGAGATTCAGTAGAGGAGGGTAAGTAGGTAATTAATTCTTAAATAAACAAACTACCTTCCGAATGAACCAACACTAGAGTACAAATAATATACCATTCAAAAAAATCAATTTTCTACTAACCTTCCTTAAGAAACAAAACACACATCACGTAGACCAACAAATAGCTCATGCATATGCCCATAATTTAATGAGGACAATTACACAAAGATATATATAAAATTTAATAAATATTAAAAAAAATACGGTGTGCTACAAGAATGGTCCGAGACATCGAATCCACCACAGGTTCTTCGAGATTCATGTACTCTAAATTATTGTTTTCAAAAATCAACACGACTAATCCAAAGATTAATCTACAATTGCAATTGATTTCAGCAAAGTCATAAACCCCTAGCATTGCATGTCTTCTTACGGAACATACAATCACAAGTTTATTTTAACTAATTCTAAATCCCTAGCATTGCATGTTTTCTTACGGCACACACAATCACAGATTCGGATTAATTGATTAAAGCAGACTATGAATATCAATAAAAGGTATTTCTAACTACCGATTAGTTTAGATAATTATTCCGGATATAATCAGTGAAAGCAAATAATTAAAATTTGGAAATCAACTGTATTTAACATTCAAGCATATGGAAAACAATAAATTCAGCTACGACAAACTCTAGGAAACCCATAGGTTTCATCTTTGCCTCGGCGCTGGGTCTAGAAGATCATGGTAGCGGACGTCACAGCACTGGTGTAAGCGAAATCCATCTCAGCACTAACATGCGACCCGAGCAATAGCTGCAAATGCACTGTGGTGGTATAGAGCATAAATCAGGGGTGTAACAGCCTAATTTGGAAGAGTGACTGGTGGTACAAAGCAAAGTTCGAAGGTGTAAATAGAAAAACTGATTCGAAAATCAGTTTCCTCCCATCGTTTTCTCTTACGCTTTCTTCCTCGCTGAGCTCCTCACAAGATTCTCCTTCCCTGTTGTTTCTTCCTCCGTCCGGTATACCTGCAGGCATAGAGAGGGAAACAAAGAGATTGAGATGCGAGATGGGAGAGAGGGACGAGAGAAGATGGAAACAGGAAGAGTGCACGGAGAGGAGCAGGGAGGTGTTCTGCTTTGTTGTTGTTCCTGTTCTTCTATTTAAATGCGAGAGAGATGGTGGTGATGCATGGTCTGGTTATGATGAAGGAGCAAAAAAAGAGAAGTGGAGGAGGAAGATACTGTGGAAGAGAAAGGAATAGGGGACGGTGTGAGCGGTGGTGTTATGGTGGTTTGCGACAGGGATGGCGATGAGCGAGAGGTGTTGTTTGGTTGAAATGAAGGAACAAAAAAAGGGAAACGAGATAAACAGGGACTAAGTCCTCCCTGGTGCGTCTTTTGTCTGTGACGGGAAAGAGAGACAGCTCCAGTTATTGGTGGTGGCTGTTTGTGACAGTAGTTGCGACAGGGACGTGGAGTGAGATGGCAGCGATGGTGTTTGGTTAGTGGCGAGAGACGAAGGTTTCTATGTCTCTTCCAAGGAAGAGAGGAGCAGCGTGGAGAAAGATACGTGGAAGAAGAGAGAAAAAGCAAGAAGAAAACCAGCCAAAAGAGAAATCCCATTCCTAGATTCTAAATAGGTTTTTTCTATTCTCCTATGTTGGCTTTGGGCTTTAGGTTAACTTTCAGACTTGAGCTTAGATTAAATTATGTGGACCTAGGTTTGTTTGGGTTAGGTTTAGACATGTGACCCGCTACTTTGTACCACCATTAGAATCAATCAATTTATCGTTCCTCAAATTGTTGCCTTAATACGATTTCATCGTTCGCGATCAAATTTCTACAAAAACATGAAAATGAAATAATTAGAATAAAATATACTAATTGAAACACTAACATATACAAATTAAGGGATATATTATGTAATAATCACGTGAATATCAAATACCCCCAAACCTATATTTTGCTAGTCTTCGAGCAAAACAATAAAAATAAGATTCTAACTCACTTTCGCAGGAATCATCGGTTGCACTTACCTTAAACATGCAACGAGGCTTTAAACCCCTAGATTACCTCTAGTGGACGAGTTATAGTCTCGTAAGGGTTTCCAGAAAAGTTACCCACAAACATTATGACTCAATAAATTTCCAAAACATGGTAACTTGGGTACTCGATCTATTATCCTCAGAGTAATAATCTAATTGCCAAAATTTTCAGAAAACAACTAACAATGTCACAATAATATATCAAAGAGTCTAACAACAATTTAATAATACCCAAAGGTTAAAGAAATTTCATCAATTATTCTCAACTCGAAGTGTGTGTGTGCATGGCCTTATCAACATAACTTTATTTTTCTCAGTAAAGATACGACTAGATATCCTTTGAATTGTACGCTTCGACTACAAATCTCTCTTGTCACTCAGAAATGAATCACTTAGAAATTGACTAGTTATCACTCAGTTTATATGTGAGAAAGAGAATAAATTATGGAAAGACAAACATCTCACATATAATAATCATGAAAAACGAACTTTTAAAATAATGAAATGAATATGATCTCATGGACAAGAATATCAATTACTTAGAGAATGTTGAATCACACGCCATAGTTCTTGTCTATTTAATCTCCACATTTATGAACCAGACCTTTACTTAAGATCAATTAGGTCTTTATTAGGTTGTAATAAAGCTAAGATTTTGGCTAACAAGAATGGAAAAGGATACAAGAAAATTCTCTGTGAATGGATACACCATTTAATAAACACGTTGGGCTATCAAGAATAAACCAATGTTGTACACCATTAATTTTTCTTCCTTCGAAATTCTTCATTTTTTTTCGAAGCATCAATCTTTTTTTTTTTTTATAAAATCAACGACATACTTTCCCCTTCTGCACAATGAAACATTTCAGTCCCGAGGATTCATGGAATATTTAGTTTCAGCTCTTTTTATTTGCCAATTCCAAAAATATATCAACCATACACATTCTCAGAGACATTGGGCTAAGACATTGGGGTTAGCAAAGAAAAAATTTATTTAAAGTCTTAAAGACCTGCAAACGGATACTTATCATTAGGTAGGCTAAAAGGCAAAAGAACGGTTCAAAAAAAATTGCCTATATCACTTCTTAAGCTCTAGTCGGTATTATGACATCTCAACTAAATAAATCAAGAACTTCTAGTGTAACAATTCAATTTTAACGACATTCTCAAAGAAATCAATAAAAGAAACAAGAACAATGAGATCATCAACGAGATAATGCAGATTCAAGAAAAGTCAGAGTTTATTTAATAACCCTCAAGAAAAATAGAATGTCTCGAAACTCACAAGGGTTAAGTCTCCACTATTATTCTAAGGTTTTCTAATTAATATCTTATTGATTAACTTCAAATTATGCTAACTCGGCTTATAGTGCAAGAGTAGTCGAGTCGAAAAATATCATGAAATATATTTAACTTAAAGATAATATCAAACCATATGTTTTCCTATTGATATATAAAAGTGACAAGTGAAAGCATGCATTTCTCGAATTTAAAGGCATACTTGAAAGCATATTCTCTTCATTGGAAATGAGCTTAGATTTTATACGCATTTTCAAATCGAAAAATTTCACACATTCATAATTAACTATGTATTCAATGGAGATTAAATAGAATACAATAGTCAATTGTGAAATACATTTCAGTTCAAAATTTTTCGAATAATGCAAAAAAAACTCATAAACTCACCCCCAAACCTAAACCAAACATTGTTTTTCAATGTATAAAATGATGACCATGACAAATGTAGAAAAAAGAAAATATGAGAGTTACAGTGATATTACCATGGGAAATGTTTTACCAATTTCGACGAAATTGTCCACCAATGAACGCTCAGAGACATAAGAACTGTGGACTCATCATGATAAATTGATAAAAACAATACAAGACACAAATGAAAAAAAAATTACATGTATCAATTCTAAGTTGAAATTGTTACGGAGCTAACGAGTATGAGTGAAATGCAACTAGAAATAACTCGAAAATCAATCTAGACTAACCATAATGACACAACTAAAGCTAGGTTGCATCCTAGGAGCGCTTGGTTTAACGTTGTTTGCCTGACATATATTCTTCCTCAATCTGAGTACACAGGATCCTCTAATAACAACACATCAACCTCGACTTCTGATGTATGCATCTCTAAGAATGGTTTAAGACGCTAACCATTGACTTTAAAAGCACGACCATCTTTGGGATCAACAATCTCCACAGCTCCATGTGGAAAAACTATTTTCACCGTGTAAGGTTCAGACCATCGAGATCGCAATTTGCCAGGAAATAGACGAAACTGAGAGGTAAATAACAAAACCTTTTGGAAGTGTTCAAAGGACTTGCGAAGAATGCATTTGTCATGAAACACCTTCGTTCGTTCTTTGTAGATTTTAGCACTTTGGTAAGCATCATTCCTAATTTCTTCTAACTCATTAATTAAGTTGGAGCTTACGATGTGATCCAGCCTCACCTATATCAAAATTAAAGGTCTTGATAGCCCAGTAAGCACAATGTTCCAATTTCATAGGCAAATGACATGCCTTACCAAAAACAAGTCTATACGGAGACATTCCAAACGGGGTCTTAAACACTGTCGTATAATCCCAAAGAGCGTCATTCAGACGTTGTGACCAATCCTTACAGTCTGGTCGAACAGTTTTTTCTAAAATGTGTTCAATTTCCCGATTGGATATTTCAACTTGCCCACTTGTTTGTGGATGATATGGAGTACCTACTTTATGAGTGATGGAGTATTTCTTAACTAGCAGTTCAAACGGTCTATTACAAAAATGAGAACCATCATATCTAATAACAGCACGCGGAGTACAAAAAAGAGATAAGATGGTTATCTTTCAAATATTTGACCACAATCTTGTGGTCATTCATTTTACAAGGTACCGCCTCTACCCATTTGGAAACATAATCAACGGCTAAAAAAATGTAAATATAGCCAAATGATGGAGGGAAAGATCCCATGAAATCAATACCCCAAACATAAAAAATCTCCACAATGAGAATGTTAGTAAGAGGCATCATATTCCTATGAGAAATGGAACCCATTCGTTGGCATTTATCACATGTAGCACAAAATGCAGGGGTGTCATGAAAAATAGTCGGCCAATAAAAGCCACATTACAAAACCTTTGCAGCTGTCTTTTTCGAACTAAAGTGACATCCACACACCTGACCATGAGAAAAGAAAATGATACTATGAAATTCACTCTCTGGAACACATCTCCTAATGACCTAATCGGGACAATACTTAAATAAATAAGGATCATCCCAGAAGAAATGTCTGACCTCAACAAGAAATTTAGTCTTATCTTGTTTAGACCAATTAGAAGGGAGTTGACCTGTAACAAAGTAATTCACAATATCTGCATACCAAGGTAATTGGGAAATAGCAAGTAATTGCTCATCGGGAAAGGATTCATTCAAGGGCACATCTGCAGTAGATGATTCTACAAGAAGTCTACACAAATGGTCAGCTACAACATTTTCGGAACCCTTCTTGTCCCGAATCTCAATATCAAACTCCTGTAGCAATAGGACCCAACGAATCAAGCGTGGCTTAGCATCCTTTTTAGAAAAAAGGTACTTCAGTGCAGCATGATCAGTAAAAATGATAGCTTTAGATACTATAAGGTATGACCTAAATTTGTCCAATGCAAAGACAATAGATAGTAGCTCCTTCTCCATGGTGGAGTAATTAAGTTGCGCATCTTGTAGAGTTCTATTGGCATAATAAATAATATGGGGCTTTTTGTCTACCCGTTGTCCTAAGACAGCTCCAACCGCAAAATCAGAAACATCACACATAAGCTCAAAAGGTAAATTCCAATTAGGATGTTGGATGATTGGAGCTGAAGTCAACAATTGTTTAAGCTTTTCAAAGGCTTTCAAAAAATTTTCATCAAAAACGAAGGCAGAGTCCTTAGCAAGTCATCCATGAACACCTCAAGAAACCTTTCAACCAGATCTGAGAAAATACTAAGCATACACCTCTAAAAGGTGGCGGGTGCATTACACAACCCATAAGGCATTATCCGATAAGCAAAAGTCTCAAAAGGGCAAGTGAATGTAGTTTTCTCTTGATCCTCGGGTGCGATGGGGATTTGGTTACAACCGGAATATCCATCAAGATAACAATAGTAATCATGTCCGGCTAACCTCTCAAGCATCTAATCGATAAAAGGGAGAGGAAAATGATTTTTCCTCGTGCATGAGTTCAACTTACGGTAGTCAATACAAACTCGCCATCCAGTGGTCATGCAGGTAGGCACTAACTCATTCTAATCATTTGTGACTACAGTTACCCCCAATTTCTTGGGAACGACCTGAACTGGACTGACCCAAGAGCTATCTGAAATGGGGTAAATAATACCAACATCCAACAATTTAAGCATTTCGGCTCGGACAACCTCCTTAAGATTAGAATTAAGTATACCTAGCATTTCACGTGAAGTTTTGGCATTATCTACCATATGAATACGATGCATGCAAACAGTTGGACTTATTCCTTTAGTGTCCGCTATATTCGACCCCAGTGATGCCTTATGTTCTTTCAAAACGTTTAGCAACTTACTTTCCTTTTCAACAGTCAATGTCGATGAAATAATAACAGGTAAAGTACCATCAGAACCTAAAAACTTATACTTGAGGGTGTCAGATAATGGTTTAAGGTCAAGCTTGGGTGGCTTCTCAACCGAAGGGACGGGTTTTGACTCAATAAGTGGAAGAGGTTCAACTTTAGACTTCCATGAAGAACCAGGAACCATACTAGGGGATGCATCATGCAAAGCATTCATTTCCCTCATGGAATTATTAATATCGAAGTCTAAACCAGAATGAGTCAAACAAGCCATTAAGGGATCATCTAAGGCGGACTGTGGAAAGGAATTTTCCACCAAACTCTCAGTCATGTCAACCTCATGGATATCTTCGGACTCGGGAGGTTGTTGACTAACATTAAAAATGTTGAGTTCGACAGTCATGTTGCCAAATGATAATTTCATAATTCAATTCTTGTAGTTAATAATGGCATTGGATGTAGCCAAAAATAGTCAACCCAAAATGACTGGAATATGACTAGAGGGATTGTGAACAGGTTGTGTATCAAGAACTATAAAGTCCACTGGGTAATAGAATTTTTCAACCTTGATAATCACATCCTCTATAACATCATAGGGGACTTTGACAGACCTATCTGCCAATTGCAGTGTTACTCTAGTCGGTTTTAACCCACCGAGACCTAATTTCTCATAAACAAAATATGACAATAAATTAACACTCGCCCCTAAATACAATAATGCCTTATCTATCATATGGTCACCGATAATACAAGAAATAGTCGGGCAACCAGGATTCCTATACTTAGGCTGGGTTCTGTGTTGAATAATTGAGCTCACTTGCTCGGTGAGGAAGGCTCTTTTTTCACATGTAGCTTCCGCTTCTGTGTGCAAAGATCCTTCAAAAACTTGGCGTAGCTAGGAACTTGCTTGATAGCATCGAGTAATGGGATATTTATATGGACTTGTTTAAAAATTTCCATTACGTCGTTTACATTTGTTCTTTGTCTGAGCTAATCATGACGGAAACGGGGCTCTAGGCAAGTAAGATGTCTGAGTGGGGTCAGAATCAACAGGAGCATCTGTAGAAGGTGAGGCTTTATTAGCCTCCTTGTCAGATGGAGATGCAACATGCTTTGACTTAGACGTGGATGCACCGACACTCAAATCGGGCACTTGTACTCAATTGTCAACCTGTTTTCCACTCCTAAAGGTAGTAATAGATTTGACATCTTCATTGCTGGACTCAGATGTACTACCAACTGCAAATTAACCCTTTGGGTTTGGAATAGGTTGACTAGGAAATCTCCCTGGTTTTATCTCAGAAGAAGACTGAGTAATCTTACTCACAACTATCTCAAGTCTATTGAGGGTTTGAGATTGGTGTTAAGTCGTCGCTTTCAACTTAGATATGTCCTTAGAATTCTGCTCAATTATACTTTCTGAGCACTGCAGAAACCGATTAACCGTTTCCTCTAAACTTGATGTGTTGGATGAAGAAACTTGGTTATGGTGGGGGCTAACAGAGCTAGGGGCTTGAGGAGTCTAGGAGACAACAACAGGTCCCCCTTGCTGTGAGCCATGGGCCCAGGAGAGACTTGGATGTTTGGTGAATCCTGAATTGTAATAGTTAGGTTGCGGATTATTGCCAGGTCGTCGCATCGCATTAAAAGAGTTGACTTGCTCAGCATAGTATGCAGGATAATCGTTTGGCAAGTCACAATTAGCTATTGAATGACCAGGACTCGAACATGCATCACAAACTTCAAATGAAGCGTTTGTGGGAAGTGCAGGTTGACTCAAATTCAAAAGTGTATCTATTTTTTGAGTCATGGTCATAACAGTCGTCTCTAACATTGAGGCAGAAGGGGGTTGAACAGGTGTATCTCTAACTTCATATATACCGCCCTTACGCCTATCAGACTCTTTTCTCGAATAGTCTCATTGCTGAGAATTTTCGGAAAGAGTTTCAAAGAATTCCCATATCTCATTGACACTCAACTTCATTAATGACCCACCACTAGTAGCATCAATCATACGACGGTTTTGAGGGGTTAAACCGACTTGAAAGTATTGAACTAGCCGCCACTTCTCGAATCTGTGATGGGGACACCTGACAATGAGCTCATTGAACCTTTCCCAACATTCATAGAAATGTTCACCCTCTTTTTGTTGAAAATTAGATAAATCTCGTCGGAGGGCATTCGTTTTATGAATGGGGAAGTATTTTGTCAAGAACTTTCTTGACAACGCATCCCATGATGTGATGGATCCTGTCTCTAATGCATTTAACCAAGATTTCACCAGAAAAGGGAAATAACCTAAGTCTGATTGAATCATCAGAAAAGTTTTGGTATTTCAGGGTAGCACAGATGTCAAGAAATTCTTTGACATGAAGATAATGGTCTTCTTTCTCAAAACCATAAAAGGAAGGCAGCAAATGAATAATAGATGTTTTGAGTTTGAAACTGTTTGCATTTGTCTCAGGTAAGACAATGCAAGACGGAGCACTATTAGGAAGAGGGGCGAAGTAATCCTTAAAGATCTTCCCCTCAGCCATCTCAGTGGATAAGGACGATGAACCTAAAAAGGTAACAGGGACTTCAAATAAGTTTTCGAATTCTTGTTGGACAAGTCTACTCTTAGAATCACGCACCTAGGTATGCATAAACTACTGGATAATGAAGGTTCAAAGTCAACACTCCTAAACAGGCTTCAATTTTATTTTTATTTTTGTTTTAATTTTTTATTTTAAATGCATGCCTAATCGCTATATGAAGTTGATCTAACTTTAAAAAAAAACGATACCCTAAATGATGCACAAAAAAAATGAATGGCAGACGGCCCTAGAGTTTATCTTTACTAATGCAGAGCTGAAATTTAATTAAATTTACCTAACCATGGGAGAGGCACGGTAATTTCGTATCAATTCACCACTACATATGATCTCCTACCTATTTTTCCACTCTCTAGTTCAAAGTGAAATGTCAGTTCAAGAACTGTTCCCAGATGAGATATGTTCCTTCACTCGACCACTTTTAAGTTATCAAACGTCCAAAGAGGGTTCCTATGAGCGTCACACCAGTCCTAGATAATTATCTTGCTACAAATTTTAAATAGTCAAGGCCTAGGTTCCTAACCCTAAAATAGATGGTGATTAACCTATCCACGGGAGAGGGCACGAAAGTTTCAACTCAATCCTGCCTCTATTCAAATTTGCATGAAATACTACCTAAAACAAGCTAAACACAAGTGATCACACAAAAACCGCGTGCAGATGCGGTGGGTAGAAGTTACCTCCTGCATGAACCTCTTTCGGGTTACTTGCGACGCCGGGTAGAAGTAGATTTCTGAGAGTTTCTTGCGAATCGCAATATTTCCCTTCGTTCCCACTTGAGCTCCTATGTGTGTGACCGCCTGCAAGATAAATGTAAAATTAATTCAAACTCAAGCAAATAAAACAAATAAGAAAGTGACTCGTAACACTGTTCCTAAAAAGAAAATTAAACCTAATTTAAAAACTAGCAAAAACAACCCTAGATTTTGATTGTACCGTTACAATCCCCAGCAACGGTGCCAAAAACTTGATGGAGTTTTTATTAACCTAAATTAATAAGCTAATAACCCTACTTGTAATACCGCAAGTGCACGGCTGCCTAACTGGTAGACAGTGGCAAATAATGGTCGATCCCACGAGGATTGACGAGACAGTCGAATTCTAAGACTTATTTGAACTAATTTAAAGTTGGGGGTTGTAGCAGATGAAAATCACTAAATTAAGAGAACTAAATTGACAACTAAAATTAACTGATTAGATGATAAGAGAATGGTCTAAGACATCGAATCCACCACAGGTTCTTCGAGATTCATGTACTCTAAATTATTGTTTTCAAGAATCAACACGACTAATCCAAAGATTAATCTACAATTGCAATTGATTTTAGCAAAGTCATAAACCCCTAGCATTGCATGTCTTCTTACGGCACATACAATCACAGGTTTATTTTAACTAATTCTAAATCCCTAGCATTGCATGTCTTCTTACGGCACACACAATCACAGATTCAGATTAATTGATTAAAGCAGGCTTTGAATATCAATAAAGGGTATTTCTAACTACCGATTGGTCTAGATAATTATTCTAGATATAATCAGTGAAAGAAAATTATTGAAATTCAGAAATCAACTGTATTTAACAGTCAAGCATGTGGAAAACAATCAATTCAGGTACGACAAACTCTATGAAACTCTGTGGTTTCATCTTCGCCTCGGCGCGGGGTCTAGAAGATCATGGTGGCGGACGTCACAGCACTGGTGTAGGCGTAATCCATCTCAGCACTAACATGCGACCCGAGAAATAGCCGCAAATGCACTGTGGTTGTACAGAGCAGAAATCAGGGGTGCAAACAGCCTAATTTGGAAGAGTGACTGGTGGTACAAAGCAAAGTCCGGAGGTGTAAATAGTAAAATTGATTCGAGAATCAGTTTTCTCCCGCCGTTTTCTCCTACGCTTTCTTCCTCGCTGAGCTCCTTGCAAGCTTCTCCTTCACTGTTGCTTATTCCTCCATCCGGTATACCTGTAGGAATAAAGAGGGAAACAAAGAGATTGAGATGCAAGATGGGAGAGAGGGACGAGAGAAGATGGAAACAGGAAGAGTGCCCAGAAAGGAGCACGGAAGTGTTTTGCTATGTTGTTGCTCCTGTTCTTCTATTTCAATGCGAGAGAGATGATGGTGATGCGTGGTCTGGTTATGATGAAGGATCAAAAAGAGAGAAGTGGAGGAGGAAGAGACCGTGGAAGAGAGAGGAACAGGGGACGGTGTGAGCGGTGGTGTTTTGGTGGTTTGCGACAGGGATGGTGATGAGCGGGAGGTGTTGTGACGGTGTTGTTTGGTTGAAATGAAGGAACAACATAGGGAAACGAGATAAACAGGGACTGGGAGTCCTCCCTGGTGCGTCTTTTGTCTGTGACGGGAATGAGTAAGAGTTCCAGTTATTGGTGGTGGTTGTTTGTGACGGTAGTTGCGACAGAGACATGGAGTGAGATGGCAGCGATGGTGGTTGGTTAGTGGCGAGAGACGAAGGTTTCTATGTCTCTGCCAAGGAGGAGAGGAGCGGCGTGGAGAAAGAAATGTGGAAGAAGAGAGAAAAGGCAAGAAGAAAACCAGCCAAAAGAGAAATCCCAAATTCAAAATAGGTTTTCTCTATTCTCCTATGTTGGGTTTGGGTTTCAGGTTAACTTTTGGACTTGGGCTTAGGTTAAATTATGTGGACCTAGGTTTTTTGGGTTAGGTTTAGACATGTGACCCGCTACTTTGTACCACCATTCGAATCAATCAATTTATCGTTCCTCAAATTGTCGCCTTAATGCGATTTCATCGTTCATGCTCAAATTCCTACAAAACATGAAAATGAAATAATTAGAATAAAATATACTAATTGAAACACTAACATATATAAATTAAGGGATATATTATGTAATAATTACGTGAATATCATATAACGTGCTGGAAGTGGCACAAATGATCAGATGCGTCAGTTGTCCTGTTGTAAACTCCAACTTCGGTGGTGTGTACTTTTTCAACAGCGATTCGTCCATGATATGATCCATGAATGAAGGGATTGTGAGATTAAACAACACATCTAGGTTTGTAGCCCCGTTCTGGATGGGGTCATACGAGACGTGTCTGTCAGCTTTGGACGTTGGGTCTCTATTAGCCGCTCCTCCACTTCTGGTCAATTGAGAAGGTGCTAGGGCAACACGACTCCTCCCATGGTGATGACGGAACGGGCGGCGCTATGGCGGTTTGAGCGTTTGAGGGTTCCGCAACATCTTCATTGTTGCGAGACCTTGTTGTCACCATCTTTCTGATTCTCTGAAAAATATGGTACTAGTGTTTCTTCTAAGGAACTCTGCCGTTTCCCTCAGACGGCACCAAATTGATATAGTTGATTTCTGCTCTCATTCCTCGTCGTTACCTAAACTTGCACAAGCAGCACACGTGAGTCAAAGACCACCGTGTGGCGGCCAATGACACTCCGATACTTTAGGAAAGGCTTAAAACTGTAAATTGGGATTCTGTAGCGTGCATCAAGTTCATCGACCTTATCTCCCTTTTATAGTGTGAAAGTCTTTATTTGGGCTAGGCCTTTGGTAGCATAGTTTAGGGAAAGAGATCTTGTTGGAGATCCCTTTTTGTTTGGGAGTTGTCCGTGTAGATAAATTTCCCTACACGAGTTGTGCTCCTAGATACGCGGGATAGGTTTCATGTTATGAGTGTTGTCCATGCAATGAAGTTCTTTGTCCGACTTATACTCTAGTATTTGTTTCCTAGTTGGATCCCATGTATTACTTGTCTGCCTATCCCATGTATTACACGCTTTGTTGATGAGCTATGGAGAGTTTTTGGGGTCCTATTTATAGGCAAAACTAGAACAAACTGTAGAAATCCTAGTAAATCCACTAATCGAACACAAACACAGACAGAGAAACATCTCCATCCATGCACTGATCAGACGCTAGGGCCTTGACTCTCTATAATTAGGGTTTCCTTTTTGAGCCATCTCTCACTTTCACTACAAAAAAAAATGGACATTAGCGACGGCTAAAAACCGTCGCTGATTGAGCTAAAACCGTAGCTAAAAGGAATCAGCGACGGCACCACATCCGTCGCTGTCCCGTAGCTAGATTTATCGTCGCTAATTGATTCAACGACGGCAAAACTGCCGTAGCTAATTAGCCACGGGATAAAACCGTCGCTAAATTGTAAAATATCCGTCGCTAACTGATTTTTTTTTTAAAAAAATTAATTTTTTATTAATTTAGCGACGGCATATTGGCCGTGGCTAACTGATTTTAAAAAATTAAATTAAATTTTTTTTATTTTAGCGACGGCATTTTGGCCGTGGCTAACTGATTTTTTTTTTTTTAAATTAAATTTTTTTTATTTTAGCGACGGCATTTTGGCCGTGGCTAACTGATTTTAAAAAAAAATTTAACATTTTTTTAATTTAGCGACGGCATTTTAGCCGTGGCTAACTGATTTTTAAAAAAAAATTAAATTTTTTTTTATTCTAGCGACGGCATTGTGGCCGTCGCTAAATGGTTTTTTTTTAAAAATATATATATATTTTTTCGAGATCTGAGATTTCTCCGAGATTTTTTTAAAAGAACAGATTTCTCCGAGATTTTTTTAAAAGATCAGATTTCTCCGAGATCTCTGAGATTTTTAAAATATATATATATATATTTCAGATCTCGAGAACTCAGATTTTTCAAATCTCCGAGATCAGAGATCTCAGATCTCCAAGATCCGATCAGATTTTTCAGATCTCCGATCAGATTTTTCAGATCTCGAGATCCGATCAGATTTTTCAGATCTCCATTCAGATCTCCAAGATCCGATCAGATTTTTCAGATCTCCAAGATCCGATCAGATTTTTCAGACCTCGAGATCTCAGATTTTTCAGATCTCCGAGATCAGAGGTCTCAGATCTCCGAGAGAGCGGCGGCGGATGAAGGGAGGGGAGAGAGAGGCGGCCGAGATCGGTGTCGAGGAAGCGGCGGACTTCTCCTCAGTGGGTTTCTTCTCTAGAAGATGAGAGATAAAAAATTTTGAGAGAAAATTTTTGTTTAAGTTGGTTTCTAGAAAAATTGAAATTTATATAGATAAAGGTAATTGAAGGGGATTGGTTGTGTTAGTTTCACGCGGATCGATGACGTGGTTTGGTTTAGTGCGTTGGATTGAGCTAAATTTTTTGGTGTTATTAACGGTTGAGATGAGATTTCACGCGGATCGGTGATAATTTTTTTAAAAACCAATTAGCTACGGTTGTATTACCGTCGCTAATTAGTTTGTTATATTTTTTTTTAAAAATCATGTTAGCTACGGCGTTCAAGCCGTCGCTAACTTCTTTACATATATTTTTTTTAAATCAAAAAAACCTTAGCTACGGCTGTATTGCCGTCGCTAATTAGTTTACTATATTTTTTTAAAAAAATCGCGTTAGCTACGGTCAGAAAACCGTCGCTAAGCTCTTTTGTAAATTTTTATTTTTTTTAAAAATAACATTAGCTACGGTCTTCAAGCCGTCGCTAAGGTCTTTTAATATATTTTTTTTAAATCACAAAAAAAATCTTAGCTACGGTTGTATTACCGTCGCTAATTAGTTTGTTATATTTTTTTAAAAAATCATGTTAGCTACGGTTATACAACTGTCGCTAAGCTCTTTTTTTATTTTTTTTTTGATTTTAAAAAATCACATTAGCTACGGTCTGCAAGCTGTCGCTAAGGTCTTTAAAATATATTTTTTTAATCACAAAAAATCTTAACTACGGCTGTATTACCATCGCTAATTAGTTTACTATATTTTAAAAAAAAATCATTTTAGCTACGGTTAGACTACCGTCGCTAAGCTCTTTTTTAATTTTTTTTGTTTTTAAAAAATCACATTAGCTCTTTTTTTGTTTCTAATCTGATCTTATTTGATATTCTCTGATCTTCTCTGATCTTCTTTGAACTTCTTTGATCTTCTTTGATTTTCTTTGATCTTCTTTGATCTTTTTTTATCTGATCTTCTTTGGTCTTCTTTGATCTGATCTTCTTTGATTTGATCTTATCTGATCTTTTTTGATCTTCTTTGATCTTATTTGATATTCTTCAATCTGATCTTCTCTGATCTTCTTTGAACTTCTTTGATCTTCTTTGATTTTTCTTTGATCTGCTTTGATAATTTTTTATCTGATCTTCTTTTATCTTCTTCGATCGTATTTGATATTCTTTGATATGATCTTCCTTGATCTTCTCTGATCTTATTTGATCTTCTTTGATCTGATCTGATCTTATTTTATCTGATCTTCTTTGATCTAATCTTCTTTGATCTACTTTTAACTTCTTTGATCTGATCGGATCTTCCTTGATCTTCTCTGATCTTATTTGATCTTATTTGATATTCTTTTATCTAATCTTCTTTGATCTTCTCTGATCTGATCTGATTTGATCTGATCTTCCCAGATCTTCCTTGATCTTCTCTGATCTTCTTTGATCTTCTTTGATTTTCTTTGATCTTTTTTTATCTGATCTTCTTTGGTCTTCTTTGATCTTATCTTATTTGATTTGATCTGATCTGATCTTCTTTGATCTAATTTGATCTTCTTTGATCTGATCTGATCTTCTTTGATCTACTTTTAACTTCTTTGATCTGATCTAATCTGATTTAATCTAATCTCTTTGATCTACTTTTAACTTCTTTGATCTGATCTGATTTTCTTTGATCTGATCTTCTCTGAACTTCTTTGATCTTCGTTGTTCTTCTTTGATTTGATCTGATCTGATCTTCTTTGATCTTATTTGATATTCTTTGATCTGATCTTCTCTGATCTTCTTTGATCTTCTTTGAACTTCTTTGATCTTCTTTGATTTTTCTTTGATCTGCTTTGATCTTTTTTTATCTGATCTTCTTTGATCTTCTTCGATCGTATTTGATATTCTTTGATATGATCTTCCTTGATCATCTCTGATCTGATCTGATCTTATTTTATCTGATCTTCTTTGATCTAATCTTCTTTGATCTACTTTTAACTTCTTTGATCTGATCTGATCTGATCTGATTTTCCTTGATCTTCTCTGATCTTATTTGATCTTATTTGATATTCTTTTATCTGATCTTATTTGATCTGATCTTCTTTGATCTGATCTGATCTGATCTCATTTGATCTGATCTTCCCAGATCTTCCTTGATCTTCTCTGATCTTCTTTGATCTTTTTTTATCTGATCTTCTTTGAACGTCTCTGATATTCTTATCTTATTTGATTTGATCTGATCTGATCTTCTTTGATCTAATTTGATCTTCTTTGATCTGATCTGATCTTATTTGATCTGATCTTCTTTGATCTACTTTTAACTTTTTTGATCTGATCTAATCTGATTTAATCTAATCTCTTGATCTACTTTAACTTCTTTGATCTGATCTGATTTTCTTTGATCTGATCTTCTCTGAACTTCTTTGATCTTCGTTGTTCTTCTTTGATTTGATCTGATCTGATCTTCTTTGATCTTATTTGATATTCTTTGATCTGATATTCTCTGATCTTCTTTGATCTTCTTTGAACTTCTTTGATCTTCTTTGATTTTTCTTTGATCTGCTTTGATCTTTTTTTATCTGATCTTCTTCGATCGTATTTGATATTCTTTGATATGATCTTCCTTGATCTTCTCTGATCTTATTTGATCTTCTTTGATCTGATCTGATCTTATTTTATCTGATCTTCTTTGATCTAATCTTCTTTGATCTACTTTTAACTGCTTTGATCTGATCTGATCTTCCTTGATCTTCTCTGATCTTATTTGATCTTATTTGATATTCTTTTATCTGATCTTATTTGATCTGATCTGATATGATCTGATCTGATATGATCTGATCTGATTTGATCTGATCTTCCCAGATCTTCCTTGATCTTCTCTGATCTTCTTTGATCTTCTTTGATTTCTTTGATCTTTTTTTATCTGATCTTCTTTGAACGTCTCTGATATTCTTATCTTATTTGATTTGATCTGATCTGATTTTCTTTGATCTAATTTGATCTTCTTTGATCTGATCTGATCTTATTTGATCTGATCTTCTTTGATCTACTTTTAACTTCTTTGATATTCTTTGATCTGATCTAATCTGATTTAATCTAATCTCTTTGATCTACTTTTAACTTCTTTGATCTGATATGATTTTCTTTGATCTGATCTTCTCTGAACTTCTTTGATCTGATCTTCGTTGTTCTTCTTTGATTTGATCTGATCTGATCTTCTTTGATATTCTTTGATCTGATCTTCTCTGATCTTCTTTGATCTTCTTTGAACTTCTTTGATTTTCTTTGATCTTTTTTATCTTATCTTCTTTGATCTTCTTTGATCTTCTTTGGTCTTCTTTGATCTTATTTGATCTTCCTTGATCTTCTCTGATCTTTTTTTATCTGATCTGATCTTCTTTGATCTACTTTTAACTTCTTTGATCTTCTTTGATCTGGTCTGATCTGATCTTCCTTGATCTTCTATGATCTTATTTGATCTTCTTTGATCTGATCTTATTTGCTACGGGCAATTGCCGTGCCTAATTGGTTTTTATAAATATATATCTATTTTTTATATAATTAAAACAAAAAGAATTAGCTATGGTAGAGAACCGTGGCTACTGAGTTTTATTTATATATAATTTAAAAAAAATTCATATTTAGCTACGATATTTTGACCGTGGCTAACAAAAAAAAAATTGTAAACGTTAGCTACGGCCCTATTGCCGTCGCTATATTGATTTCTTATAATTTTTTTTAAAAAATGCATAAGCGACAGTTTTAAACATTAGCTACGACCCTACAACCGTCGGTACGTTGTTTTCTTATAATATTTTTTTTTTCTAAAAATCACATTAGCGACGGTATGTAGACCGTAGCTAACAAAAAATTTCTAAACCATAGCTACGGTCACAATGTCGTCGTTAAGTTTTTTTTTAATTTTTTTGTTTTTAAAAAATCAAATTAGCTACGGTTTTCAAACCGTCGCTAATGTCTTTTAATATTTTTTTTAAATCACAAAAAATCTTAGCTACGGCTGTATTACCGTCGCAAATTAGTTTACTATATATTTTTTTTTAAATCATGTTAGCTACGGCCAGAAAACCGTCGCTAAGGTTTTTTAATTTTTTTTGTTTTTAAAAAATCACATTAGCTACGGTTTTCAAGCCGTCGCTAATTAGTTTACTATTTTTTTTTAAATCATGTTAGCTACGGTTAGAAAACCGTCGCTAAGCTTTTTTTTTTTTTTTTTTTTAAATCACATTAGCTACGGTTTTCAAGCCGTCGCTAATTAGTTTACTATTTTTTTTAAAATCATGTTAGCTACGGGTAGAAAACCGTCGCTAAGCTTTTTTTTTAATTTTTTTATTTTTAAAAAATCACATTAGCTACGGTTTTCAAGCCGTCGCTACTTAGTTTACTATTTTTTTAAAATCATGTTAACTACGGTTAGAAAACAGTCGCTAAGCTTTTTTTTAATTTTTTTTATTTTTAAAAAATCACATTAGCTACGGTTTTCAAGCCGTCGCTAAGGTGTTTTCACATATTTTTTTTTTAAATCACAGAAACATTAGCTACGGTTGTATGGCCGTCGCTGATTTGTTTTTAAAATTTTTTTTTAAAAAATCACGTTAGCGACGGTTTTTGGACCGTAGCTAGCGAAAAAAATTTCTAAACATTAGCTACGGTCGGAATGCCGTCGCTAATGTTTGTATTAGCGACAGTTTTTACCTGTTGCAAAACGGTTAGCGACGGTTAAGTTAATTTATGTACCCAAAACCGTAGCAGAAATTTTAGCGATGGTTTTTTGCCATCGCAAACCGTTTAAATAGCGACGGTTTTAAAAAACCGTAGCTAATTTTGCTTTTTTTTTTTTTTTAGTGTTTGTTTATTGAAGAAGTGGTGGGGTCCGTTTGGTGTGGCTGCACCAAGTCTTTGTTTTTGTGCAATTTTTCTTTTTTCTAGAATGGCTAGAATGGCTGTCTTAGAATCATCGTTCAATGTTTGAATGCTAGAATGACTGGACTGGGACACAAGTCTTGGACTAGGAAGATTTATTGGAAGTTTGCAAAGAACTGGGTAGGAAGACTTTTGGGATTCTTTGTATATGAAGAACTCCGTTTTGACCCTTAACTCCAAATCAAAGCAAACTTATGCTCCACCAACATTTGTCCTCTTAAATTGTAGAATGATCTTATCCAAAACTTTTCTTGGTGTTTTCATTTTTTTTTTCTAAAATACAAATTAATGACTTTTTGATTTATTAAATATGTAATAGTTACTTAGTTGAGTAAAGAAAAAATTCATTGTTGTTATACAATGTTCAATTTAATTATGTTCTTTTAATCTTTACTATCATCATCAATCTCCGATACTCTCTCACAGACTCAATCTTAAAGGTTCTTTTTTAAATTTATTATTATTATTATTATTATTATTATTATTATTATTATTATTATTATTATTTTAAGAATTCATGTATAGCTTATAAATAACTTGATGACTTTAAATAAATTATTATATTAAAGACATAAGTATAATTAATCAATATTTTAGAGGTATTGATTTTGATTAATGTGAATGATAAAATAGAAAATAAAAAATTTAATTATAAGAATTTTTATAATTTATAGATAATTGATCTTTTTCATCAACTGAAAAGTCAAAGTATAAAGCCATTGCAATATCAACCGCAAAAGGGTCTTTTTCATCTTTCTAGTTCCAAAATCATTCCTCATCACTTTCTTTGGTGTTAAATTGAATTGAATTGGTATTTCTTGGATATGTGCATTGCATGTATCATTTCAATCAGTCTAATAGCAAAAAAAAAAAATTCCATGTTTGCGAAGGCCACAAATAGAAAAAAGTACACATTCTACGCGCGTTTTTGATTTTTCCTAAGCTAAATTTCAAGAACGCCAGCGCCATCACATAATTAAACAAAACAAAATAAAATTTTGACAGGAATTTTTCATGTAACTTTATCTTCATATATATACTTATTAGCTAGAGGCGTACCTTAATTACAACGGTAAAATCATGACAATAGACATCTCAATGGATCGTTAACCCCTTGAATGTTACGGGTCCTTTGGCTAGGAGAATTTTTGGCAACCACTGAGAAGAAGTTTATTATAATCCGTATTTTGTTTTTGTTTGCCATTGACTGTAATGAGATGCTTTAAAACTAGTCCCCTCGTAGTATATATAGATCCCAACTTCACAAGAGGATGCATCAACCAAGTTTTAGATCCATTATTCAAAAAAATAAATGTTGTCTTGGATAGTTGTGGTTCTCTCTGCACTCTTTGCAGGGTTGTGGCTTATTGATTCACTTCTGAGAGGAAAAAGAGAAAAAATGGATGCGAATTACCCCCTGGGCCAAAATGGGGTCTTCCACTTCTGGGGCACCTTCACATGTTTGGAGATCTCCCACACCATGACCTTCACAAGTTGTCCCAGAAACATGGACCCATCATGCACATCCGGCTTGGTGTTGTACCAACCATCGTCGTTTCATCACCTGAAGCAGCGGAGTTGTTCATGAGACTCATGATCTTGCCTTTGCTAGTCGACCTAAGATGAATGCAGTAAAAGATCTGAATTACTGGGAGAATGATATTTCATTTTCGCAGTACGGTGCACACTGGCGTGACATTCGCAAGATGAGCACCTTACAGCTACTCAGTGCTACAAAGATCGAATCCATGAAGTCCATGAGAAAAGATCATGTTCACTCGTTCACAAGGGGTCTCAAAGATGCAGCTCGGGCAAATGTGGTTGTTAACCTGACTGACAAGATTGGGTGCCTCATCGAAGACATGACATATGACATGATTTTCGGACGTGAGTATGACATGTTCGACTTCAAACCAAGTGCGCATGAATTCCTCAAGTTGTTTGGAACTCTCAATTTAGCTGATTATGTCCCTTTTGTTGGGCCACTTGATCTTCAGGTATGTGTGCGTTTATGTACTTACATTTAGAAATTTCATATTTCCATTCATCCAAATATTAGTTTGTAATTTGGCTATTGTTCAGGGTATACGTCGCAGAATGAAGGCTGCCACAGATGCTGTAGATGGCTTATTGGAAAAGATCATTGACCAACATGAACGAAAACTTGCTGCTGCTAAAACACCAGTGGATAATAATCATCGTCATAAGAACTTCATTGATGTGATGTATTCCTTAACAGAACCTGGCAGTGAGCATCCGTTAGACCGAGCTACCATGAAAGCAATTGTAGTCAACATGATTATAGCCTCAATTGATACATCTACTGTCGCGATAGAGTGGGCAGTCTGTGAGCTGTTTAGGCATCCAAAAATGATGAAAAAAGTACAATTAGAACTAGAAAGTGTAGTGGGACTAGATCGAATGGTGGAGGAATCAGATTTGGGGAAGCTTCATTACTTGGATGTGGTACTGAAGGAGTCCTTGAGACTCCATCCAGTGGCACCATTGCTCTCACCACGCGAAGCCAGGGAAGATATGACAATCAATGGTTACTTCATACCAAAGCAGTCCAGAATCTATATTAATACTTGGACAATTGGACATGATCCAAAAGTCTGGTCATCTAATGTTGAAGAGTTCTACCCAGAGAGGTTTGGCACTGATACCACTGTAGAATACCGTGGAAATGACTTCCGATTTATGCCATTTGGATCAGGTCGTAGAGGGTGCCCTGGATATCAATTGGGCGTCATTGCTGTAAAATCAGCCATTGCACAGTTGCTTCATTGCTTCAATTGGGAGCTTCCTGATGGCATGTCTCCTACTGATTTGGACATGGAAGAAAACCCGGAATGACGACACCAAGGGTTAAACCTCTACTTGCTGTACCCACTTATCGCCTCCACATCTAAGAAAATGTATAGTTTGATCTTGGTTTTATTGTACGCCAATAATGATAGAACTCCAAATTATATTTGGAGATCCGATTTCTATCTTCCTCGTTCTTTCTTGATGTCAACACAGTGTGGTTTGCATTTATGTAGCTTTGGTTTGTAGTTCTAGACTTATTAATCTACAAATTTTGTAGTTTTTACTATATCCTTCTCGTCAAATTTCCCAATGGGCCATATAGTGCAATTGTTTGGAAAATCATCCCTGCATTAGATAGACCTCAGTCAGGGTCCTTTCATTTTTATGTGCTCCAATACATTGGAACCTCGCCTGAGATCTGACGTAAGAATTGATGCATTGTGCTTCCATATTCCTTGAGTTCACTTCAAATGAATAATTGGTTCATGTCCTCCTACGTTGATTAGGGTTAAAAACCGAACTGATGGTTCGGTTTTTTACCTAAGTCGTGAACCGAACTGACTTTGATCGGTTTCAAAATTTTCAAACTGAAACCGAATCGGTTATAATTTATGCAAACCGTAACTGAACCGATTAAAATCGAACTAAAACTGAAATAAAACCGAACCGACCGACTATTTTAAACATATTATATTATTTTATATAAAATATATACTATTTATTACATGTAATCAATCGGTTCGGTTTTATAGGTTAAAATCACGTAGAAACCGAAAACCAAACCAACCACTTCAATTTTTAATTTTTTAAAACCGAACCGATCGCTTCGATTTTGATCGATTCGGTCGGTTTAATCAATTCATCAGTTTTTTGTTCAACCCTAATTTTGATAACTTTGGCAATAACGCCTTGTAACATTATCAATAGAACTATATTAGTTCAACTGGATGCTGGTGATAATAGTTCTATTATGTAAATCTTGCCTCTCTTCCTTCTCCACCTCCTCCTAGTCCGCCTCTTCCACGCAAGTCTGGCCATGGATCAGGTTTTGGACCTAGCTTGTCATTTGATTGAATTTCAGGCTTTTCGTATTCAAATATTAAAGCAAGATCGAATTTGATCCACTCAGTATTACTGCCTCCGCTGGGGTGCTTTAGACGAGCACCATGTTTTTATATTACCATAATAAACCAATCATTAAATTGTTTTGATTAAAAAAACCATTAAATTGTATAAGCTACATATGTTATGCAAGCATACAATTAACACCAAATATTAGGATTCACTTTAATCTAAATTCACAGTATATAGCTAAAGGTATACCAGCTGATTTGGTAGAGATGTGGTGGACAATGTCCCCTTCACTAATAGCGCTAATTCCCATACTAGGGTGTCATCTCCCTCGCCTAAAAAAGTAAAGATGGTTCGTTATGAGTTTCAAACAAATAGTGATGGAATTAAGTAGGAATGAGCAGTGACACAGGAGTTGAAGCATTTAGAAGAGGAGAACAAACAGTGAAGTTTGAGTTAGGGCTCATTAAGTGAGATTGGTTCTAAATTTGGGCTTCATTTCAGGTGGGCCTTATTTCAACAGAATGAATGGCCTTAGAGTTGAAATATAGTTTGAACTCTTTTTCCCTTGGTTGTGTTAACAAAGGCCAACGTTACCCTCGCTCGTTAAAGGCGTGATGGCTTAATGGTTGAGCAGTGGTGGATATTATCATTAGGTCATAGATCAAACTCAGCCCGCTGCATCTGGTGTGAGAGTGGTTAAGGAAAAAAAAAAACCCCTTGCTCTCGCTCATCTTCCTTCCTCTACCACCAGCCCCTTCATCCATAGATCTCTGCTGAGTTTCCATAGCAGGATGTCTACGGTAACATATGAAAATTGTCACGCCCCGATTTTCGAAGGAAACGAAAATCCCAAAAAAAGCCACGTAGGATAATCCGTTTCCCCCAAAACTCGGGACGTGAGAATTCAATAATAACATAAACAAATAGCAGCATGAACAAAACAACTAAAACGAATAAAAATCTAACTCGGAGAAGACTGGCATGGCTAGCTCACTAGCTGAACTCCAGTAATGCAGCTCAAAATCTCTAAACCTGAAAGACTACTCGGCTACATTCCAAACGGAATGTACCCAAGAAGCAAAAGTTCACTCGGGTCAGCAATAAAGCTGGTGTGAGAAATCTTCATCCAAAAAATTCAATAAATCCACACGTGACAACATTAAAATAAACCAAACAATACATAACCACACCATCAAGTAGTTCCTCAATGAGGCAATGGTGTTGTCATGCTAATAAATAAATATGCATTCTTAATTACTAATAAATAAAATTTATGAGTTATCAATCCTCATAAATGCAACAACAATACAATTCACTCATATTATACTATTATTGAAATATTAAACAAAACACATTTTTCTACCCTTAGGAAGACATGTAGTTCTCATTCAATGGTTGAATGAGCATTTAGTTTCTTCCTTTAAGGTAATCATGCACATACACAAAAAGAAATCTCGCTACTTTTCCACAATCGCACTCTCCTCCTGTGCCGAACACACCTCACCCAAGTGTGCCTCCCTTGCCTTCGAAACCACTCGGAGCGTACATGTTCCAAGTGGGGTGCCACCTCGAGGAACATGTCATCTCACCCGAAGTCCGATCCATGGCAAGCATTCTTCCTAAATCTACACGTACAACCGAACACACATGGAACGGTGCACCGAACACACCTCACCCAAGTGTGCCGCCCTTGCCATCGAAACCATTCGGAGCGTACATGTTCCAAGTGGGGTGCCACCTCGAGGAACATGTCATCTCACCCGAAGGTCGATCACTGGCAAGTACACTGATATGCAAGCAAGTATGCATACCCAATAATATCACAAGTATACAAGCAAGTCTGTATACAAAAATTTCTTTTCTTTTCACATTTTTTTTTTTGGAGTTGTGGAAAAGAGCATAAAAATAAATAAATCCTCAAAACTCTTTTATGGTGACGCTTTGTCAACCATAACTAAATCAATCACAGTATCCACCATTCTTTTGGGGAAAAGTAATATTTGACACATTGTCAATTCACACATCTCATCTCTTTGCATCATACGAAAACAATATGCACACCACTTCGCATAACAATACAAATACTCAAACTGAAACAAGTGCTCAGTTAAATTCCGGTCAATATCTATTACTAGGAAATTTTCTTCTAACCCTAAACTAAATAAGGGTTTAATCATACATAAAACTAATGCAGACAAGACACTATCCCTTAAGCTACCACTTCTAACAAGTTGCAGAGAATGACAGGGCGTGACAACAAAGTTGTCTTACAGCAACTTGCTTTCTAATTCATTATGAAAATCTTTGTTAAATCAGTTTATCTAATGCCACAAGCCATAATCTTCAACAATGTTAAGATTATAAATATGCATGTACACTACCCCCCTCAACCTTTTTCTTTAAGTGTTTAACTGTTTCTACCATGAAGTACATTAGTCTACGCCACAATTGGAGCACCAATTCAATTACAAATTATATTGTGTAGCTAAGCTTATAGGACACATAAACAATTATATAGGCTGCATACTTTTATTGCATAGACATATGCTCAACAGGAAGTCAGTTATGCAAACAATGATGACATGATATGATCATAAATATTAAGTCGCTGTCACCTCAAGATTTCTGTAACATTTTAGATAAACTAAAAAGCATCCTATTTTGACATGTATGAAGAACCAATCCTCCAACTCTACAAGCAACATCCAAAAGCACAAAACAATAGACTGCCTATTAGCTCAACTTTCAAAAACCCAAACCTACACAAAACCCGAACTAACCCTCCATGTGGAACAACAACATGGCAAGCTTTGCGATCGAAGAACAAAAGGGGCGAGATGAGACAGAAGAAAGAACTTACAAATTTCATATATAATTAACACTCCCAACATTCTCAATTTCATAAAAAATATATATATATAAAAGGAGTATGAAGAAAACTCACCGAAATTGCAAATTGCAAAGGATTGCGCAGCCAGCTCGCGACCAATTCTGCAGGAACAGCCAATCTTTCCTAGTTCCTTCCCAAATCAAAACTCCTACATTCTTTCCTATTTCATCTCTTCAATTTCATACAACCAATTTCTCTTAGGATCAACAACAAAGTCAGTCATACCAAACCGTTCTAAATATAAACCTACAGCTGAAGCTGAAGCTGAAGAGGCTTTCACCTTCCTCCCTTCACACTCGATTGTACTACACAAACCCTTTGGCAATCCAACAGTCCACAAAGTGAAAACAGACAAAGAGATCATGCAACCAACTTTCCTTTCGAATCAACCTGAGAAAGAAATTGCAACCAGCCAAAGAAAGAGAAGTTGCAGCCAACAAGGAGATGAAGTTGCAACCCTCAGAGTGTTCATGCCAGCAACAAAGTGAGATCACGCACAACAGCAACAACAAAGTCACGCACAGCAAGAGACTTCCACAAATCAACAATTTCTTTTCACGCATAGTTAACAACAAAGCTCCATCTGCCTCGCCACCAATCACCTTCAGATTCCCCTCCCACTCGACAACTCACCGGGTTCTCTCTCTGCTGTTCTAACAAAAAACCCTGCCTTGCCTTCTACTACTGCCACCACTGGTATTTGAACTGCTGGTACTCGAAGAAGACCGACACCCACCATTATTATTATTCATATCTTCCCTCAATTCAAACCCTCGAAATCAAAACACCCACAGATCTGCTGACAACGAAACGAAAAAGAAGAAGAACCAATCGGTAACAATAAATCTGCTTCAGAACTCAAAAATAGACTCTTTCGAGCTTAACAATTTATTTATTTTTCCATAATCAGATTGAGATGAATAGCTAAACCCTAGAAATTCAGAATTGAAAATTCGACCTGAATCTCTCTAGTTGTGCAATCGATAACATTAGAAGAGAGAAGCTTCAGCGAAATTGACCGAAAGAACGCCATCTTCACTCACGCACCACCCGCAGCCAACCAGAGATCTAGCTTCACACCCTGTTCTTCTTCACTTTCGTCTGTCACGAATCAGCAGTACCAAATAGCTGTTGTGCGGAAATCCTCTCACAGAACCATCGAGTCAACACCTCGCCTCCCACCTGTTCCACCTTCATCTCTCCATCAGCCTGCTCCTCCCTCTCTCTCTCGTTGCCTGCTCCTTTGGTGAAGAAACAAAACAGGAAAGGAAAAGGAGAATGAAGGAAAAAGAAAAGGAAGAAGAAAAAAAAAGGGTTTTGTTTCTTTTATATGGTGGGTGGCTATTCGCCCCCACCGAACTTTCGAATGCACCCACCCTATTTCACAAAATAAAAACCCTACTTATTAGTTTAATAAAAGCCCACAACCAAGCCCAAATACAATTGGGTAACAACCCATCAACATTAGGGTTTACAAAATTTTTATATTTATTTAATTAGGCAGGTATTACAAAAATAGTAGAAAGGGAGATAACAACAGAAAAAAACCAATAGAGCATGTTGAAGAGATCGTTGTTATTTAGATTCAAATGGTGAAATATATGTAGCCCGGCGGAACCTCCACAAAATGTTTTCAGAAGTTTAGTTGTAGTTTTATTTAGCTCTAGTTTCAGTTCCTCAAACATCTTGTCTCTTTGCAAGGTGAATGCAACAAAGATGACTTGGTGGTAATTAACTTGTAAGCTTTCTGCCATGATTATTATTTACTGGACAATGATGAAAAAATAAGACCACGATTCCATTGTATACAAACATTTAGGTTGAGTTTGGTTCAGACCCATTTTTATGGAAATCAGAAAAAGTTCCGGGTTTCCAGTAAATCAAATGGGTTTTCATTGTGTTAGAATATGTAGGGTTTGTACTTGTTGGGGCGTGCATCGCTTGGTTCACTATACATAACAATGATATTGTCCCTAACTTAAACACCACCATATCGAGTCTTCCATCTGGGCCTAGGGTTTTTTTTTTTTTTGGAAGAAGCCTTCAGAGGGGAGGAGCAGCTATGTGGTGTGGGGTTTTAACTTAAGCCTTGTTGCTATTAGGGAATAGATCATTCCTTATAAACCTTAGTGACGACTCTTCCTTACTCGATGTGGGAATTGTCCCAAAAATCTCCACATTGGCGCAAATTGTCACATCTTATAATCCATCTGATCTTCAACTATTTTGAGGAACACCAGACTGATTTTCAACCATTTTGAGAAACCATATATCGAGGAACATAGATCTTCAACCGGATCAGCTCCACCTAGATTGTAATGAATTATCTTGGCGAGTTCTACAGCATATCGAAGATCCGCATCTCGAGGAAACAATCGTCAAGCGAACTGCCGACTCTGATACTACTTGTTGGGGCGCGTACCCCTTGGTCCACTATAAATAGCAATGATATTATCCCAAACTTAAACCAACACGAGGACTTCCCAGGAGGTCACCCATCCTAGTACTACTCTCGCCCTAGCACGCTTAACTGCCAAAATCTGATGGGATCTGGTGCATTAGAATATGTAGGCTTGCACTCAACATAACCACGCCCAAGTCCAAGATTGATTTACATGTACAAGAAGAAAAGTCAGAATATGTAAAAGAAGGAAAGGAAAATCAGAATATCTACAATAAGGAAAGTAAATAGGAAAGTCAGAATATGAAAGTCAAAATATTTAAAGAAGTAAAGTCAAAATAGGAGAGTCATAATAGGACTCTATTTTGGATAGCAAGTTTTAAGTTTCTTGTTTCCACGAGGTTAGGTAAAAGTTGGCTTATATAAGCTTGTGTTCAATTAAGGAATAAAAAATAATAATAATACAATTCTCCAATTATTTTCTTTACATGGTATCATACCAACTTTCTTTGGTGACCTAAGACTCTAGGGACTCAAGCTCTTCTCCGCCTCCAACAACTTCGCACTTTAATCGTAGACGCAGGAGACGGGAAAGAAAAATTGCACTCTGTAATAGAGTTCACGCACCATCGCAAGTTCAACCAAATCACAAACAATCCAACAATTCAACAAATCATTTTCCATCAAATAACAACTCAATATCTAGCCGAGCAACAACTCAATTTTCAGCAAGTTATCCAAGTGAGAATGGACATACTTCTTCGCCTGTGACTTCCCAAGTGGACTCACCAGCAAGTTCTCAAAATATATATATATATATAACAAAAAAAATATTGTGTTGACTCGAATTGAGCAATACCAAAATTTGTGTTGACTCGAATTGAGTAATTTTCTTCATACTATAATTTTGTATAGTAAGTTTTAAGTTTCTTCATACCATAAATTCTTGGACAAGATACTTTCACAATTGTGGCTCTCGCGCCATTATCATTAGATTGATCTTTCTGATGGGAAAGAACTTCTCTCCACTGAATTCGATTATGGGGTGGTTGACAGGGGTTAAGTTTTTCTCCTGTAGCTATATGTTGCGGAATGCACTAAGAAACATGACATCGAGTGAGCTTATTGTATCCATTAAGTCCCTCATTACCTCCTACTTAGCGATGAGGACGGAGATGACCATGGCGTCATTGCAAAGAGAATGTACCCCCTGGAGATCCTTTTCCGTGAACATCAATGGTGGGATTGGATTGTGAACTCGTGCATGTTGCACCTATCAGTCCTCACACTGAGATGGTGTCTGCATCTTAGCCACTGTCCTCTTACGGGACCTGTTAGATTGATCCCCTTCGGGGCCAACCCCATGGAGGAAATAAATGACGTCAAGAGCTTCTTTTTCAATCTCTTTGATAGTCTGTTATTTTCTTTGCTCGGTCATGCCTCATGTCCGAGCCTAGGAACTCCTTGAGCTTGTCTTTTCTGATCTAGTACTCGACTTCTCTTCTGAGGTTTCTGCAATCCGCAGTATCATGTCCGCTTTCTTTATGGTAGGCGCAGTATTTGTTGTTGTCGCACTGGGGGGGGGACTCCTCACTTCTTAGGTGGCCATTTCAGCTTTTCCTATCCTTGATAAAATCAAGGATGTCAGACAGTCTAGTATTGAGAGGAGTGACAGACCTGGACCCAACATAATTATAAGCTTTATCCTGCCTTGTACGGTCCGAGTCGGTCTTGCAGTCAGTGAGCTTCCTCTTGTTCTCGTCTTCGTCCTCTTTCCTTTTCCCCTCTTTTTGGTCATTGGGGACAGAGGGTTCCTTCTCTGACTCTTTTTCCCTCTTGGTAGCTAGCATTTAGTCTAGACTCTAGAGTGATATATCTCTAGGCATCACTGAGACATTTTGCCATATTATTCGAAAGGTCTAGAGTACGAAAGTCGTTCCCTTCTTAGACACAAAGAGAAAGATGTGACAGCGGTATCATCACTACAACCATCGATGAGGGTCAGCTCATCATTGAAACCACGAGTGGCGTATTCCCTCAACGTCTCGTTCTGTTTTTGTTTTAGGGTCAGCAGATAATGCGGGCCCTTCCTGATTCGTTGGCTGCCCACAAAGCATGCGAGGAACATTGTCACCAATGTTAGGAATGAATCGATAGATTTTGGAGTGATATTGTGGAACCAGGTCAGCGCTTACGTCGTCAGGCAGGCAGGGAATGATCGACATATTATCACATCGAACCCTTCCTTGAGTGTCATAATGATGGAGTTTTTATTAACCTAAATTAACAAACTAATAAATCTTACTTGTAATACCGCAAATGCACGGCTGTCTAACTGGTAGACAGTGACAAATACGGGTCGATCCCATGAGGATTGATGAGACAGTCGAATTCTATGACTTATTTAAACTAATTTAAAGTTGGGGGTTGCAGCACATGAAAATCACTAAATTGACAACTAAAATTAACTGATTAGGTGATAAGAGAATGGTCCGAGACATCGAATCCACCACAGGTTCTTCGAGATTCATGTACTCTAAATTATTGTTTTCAAGAATCAACACTACTAATCCAAAGATTAATCTACAATTGCAATTGATTTCAGCAAAGTCATAAACCCCTAGCATTGCATGTCTTCTTACGGCACATACAATCACAGGTTTATTTTAACTAATTCTAAATCCCTAGCATTGCATGTCTTCTTACGGCACACACAATCACAGATTTCGATTAATTGATTAAAGCAGGCTTTGAATATCAATAAAGGGTATTTTTAACTACCGATTGGTCTAGATAATTATTCCGGATATAATCAGTGAAAGCAAATTATTGAAATTCAGAAATCAACTGTATTTAACATTCAAGCATATGGAAAATAATAAATTCAACTACGACAAACTCTAGGAAACCCTGTGGTTTCATCTTCGCCTTGGCTTGGGGTCTAGAAGATCATGGTGGCAAATGTCACAGCACTGGTGTAGGCGGAATCCATCTCAGCACTAACATGCGACCCGAGAAATAGCTGCAAATGCACTGTGGTGGTACAGAGCAGAAATTAGCGGTGCAAACAGCCTGATTTGGAAGAGTGACTGGTGGTACAGAGCAAAGTTCGGAGGTGTAAATAGCAAAATTTATTTGAAAATCAGTTTTCTCCCGCTGTTTTCTCCTACGCTTTCTTCCTCGCGACCTTCTACTTCCATGTTGCTTCTTCCTCCGTCCGGTATACCTGCAGGAATAAAGAGGGAAATAAAGAGATTGAGATGCGAGATGGGAGAGAGGGACGAGAGAAGATGGAAATAGGAAGAGTGCACGAAGAGGAGCAGGGAGGTGTTCTGCTCTGTTGTTGCTCCTGTTCTTCTATTTCAGTGCGAGAGATATGGTGGTGATGTGTGGTCTGGTTATGATGAAGGAGCAGAAAGAGAGAAGTGGAGGAGGAAGAGACCGTGGAATAGAGAGGAACAGGGGGCGGTGTGAGCGGTGGTGTTATGGTGGTTTGCGACAGGGATGGCGATGAGCGAAAGGTGTTGTGACGGTGTTGTTTGGTTGAAATGAAGGAACAAAAAGATGGAAACGAGATAAACATGGACTAGGAGTCCTCCCTTGTGCTTCTTTTGTCTGTGACGGGAACGAGAGAGAGCTCCAGTTATTGGTGGTGGATGTTTGTGACGGTGGTTGTGACAGGGACGTGGAGTGAGATGGCAGCGATAGTGGTTGGTTAGTGGCAAGAGACGAAGGTTTCTATGTCTCTACCAAGGAGGAGAGGAGCGGCGTGGAGGAAGAAACGTGGAAGAAGAGAGAAAAAACAAGAAGAAAACCAGCCAAAAGAGAAATCCCAGATTCTAAATAGGTTTTCTCTATTCTCCTATGTTGGCTTTGGGCTTTAGGTTAACTTTCAGACTTGAGCTTAGGTTAAATTATGTGGACCTAGGTTTGTTTGGGTTAGGTTTAGACATGTGACCCTACTTTGTACCACCATTAGAATCAATCAATTTATCGTTCCTCAAATTGTCGCCTTAATGCGATTTCATCGTTCACGATCAAATTCCTACAAAAACATGAAAATGAATTAATTAGAATAAAATATACTAACATATATAAATTACATAAATATATAAATTAAGGGATATATTATGTAATAATTACGTGAATATCAAATACCCCCAAACATATATTTTGCTAGTCCTCGAGCAAAACAATAAAAATAAGATTCTAACTCACTTTCACAGGAATCATCGGTTGCACTTACCTTAAACGTGTAACAAGGTTTTAAATCCCTAGATTACCTCTAGTGGACGAGTTATAGTCTCGTAAGGGTTTCTAGAAATGTTACCCACAAACATTATGACTCAATAAATTTCCAAAACATGGTAACTTGGGTACTCGATCTATTATCCTCAGAGTAATAATCTAATTGCCAAAATTTTCAGAAAACAACTAACAGTGTCACAATAATATATCAAAGAGTCTAACAACAATTTAATAATACCCAAAGGTTAAAAAAATTTCATCAATTATTCTCAACTCGAAGTGTGTGTGTGCATGGCCTTATCAACATAACTTTATTTTTCTCAGTAAAGATACGACTAGATATCCTTTGAATTGTACGCTTCGACTACAAATCTCTCTTGTCACTCAGAAATGAATCACTTAGAAATTGGTTAGTTATCACTCAGTTTATATGTGAGAAAGAGAATAAATTATGGAAAGACAAACATCTCACATATAATAATCATGAAAAACGGACTTTTAAAAAAATGAAATGAATATGATCTCATGGACAAGAATATCAATTACTTAGATAATGTTGAATCACACGGCATAGTTCTTGTCTATTTAATCTCCACATCTATGAACCATACATGTACTTAAGATCAATTAGGTATTTATTAGGTTGTAATGAGGCTAAGATTTTGGCTAACAAGAATGGAAAATGATACGAGAAAATTCTTTGAGAATGAATACACCATTTAAGAAACACGTTTGGGCTATCAAGAATAAACCAATGTTGTACACCATTAATTTTCTTCCTTCGAAATTCTTCATATTTTTTTTTTCGAAGCATCAATTTTTTTTTTTATAAAATCAACGACATGCTTTTCCCTTCTGCACAATGAAACATTTCAGTCCCGAGGATTCATGGAATATTTAGTTTCAGCTCTTTTTATTTGCCCATTCCAAAAATATATCAACCATACACATTCTCAAAGACATTGAGTAAGAATAAAAATAGTATGAGATATTACTCCCTAACTGGAGTAGGTAATGGAGATGGGGTTAGCAAAGAAAAAGTTTATTTAAAGGCTCAAAGGGCTGCAAACGGATATTTATCATTAGGTAGGCTAAAAGGCTAAAGAACGGTTCAAAGAAAAAAATTGCCTATATCACTTCTTAAGCTCTAGTCGGTATTATGACATCTCAACTAAATAAATCAAAAAGTTCTAGTGTAATAATTCAATTTTAACGACTTTCTCAAAGCAATCAATAAAAGAAACAAGAACAATGAGATCGTCAACGAGATAATGCAGATTCAAGAAAAGTCAGAGTTTATTTAATAACCCTCAAGAAAAATAGAATGTCTCGAAACTCACAAGGGTTAAGTCTCCACTATTATTCTAAGGTTTTCTAATTAATATCTTATTGATTAACTTCAAATTATGCTAACTCGGCTTATAGTGCAAGAGTGGTCGAGTCGAAAAATATCATGAAATATACTTAACTTAAAGATAATATCAAACCATATGTTTTCCTATTGATATATAAAAGTGAAGAGTGAAAGCATGCATTTCTCGAATTTAAAGCCATACTTGAAAGCATATTCTCTTCATTAGAAAGGAGCTTAGATTTTATACGCATTTTCAAATCGAAAAATTCCACACATCCATAATTAACTATGTATTCAATGGAGATTGAGTAGAATACAATAGTCAATTGTGAAATACATTTCAGTTCAAAAATTTTCGAAGAATGCGGAAAACCTCATAAACTCTCCCCCAAACCTAAACCAAACATTGTCCTCAATGAATAAAATGATGATCATGACAAATGCAAGAAAAAGAAAAGATGAGAGTTAGAGTGATATTACCATGGGAAATTTTTTACCAATTTCGACGAAATCGTCCACCAATGAACGCTCAGAG
This sequence comes from Berberis thunbergii, assembly GCA_003290165.1. Lineage (NCBI taxonomy): Eukaryota > Viridiplantae > Streptophyta > Magnoliopsida > Ranunculales > Berberidaceae > Berberis > Berberis thunbergii. The sequence goes on from QNQO01001514.1 coordinate 269,167, forward strand.
ACATAAGAACTGTGGACTCATCATGATAAATTGATAAAAACAATACAGGACACAAATGAAAAAAAATTACATGTATCAGTTGTAAGTCAAAATTGTTACAGAACTAATGAGTATGAGTGAAATGCAACTAGAAATAACTCGAAAATCAATCTAGACTAACCATAATGACACAACTGAAGCTAGGCTGCCTCCTAGGAGCGCTTGGTTTAACATCGTTTGCCTGACATATATTCTTCCTCAATCTGAGTACACAGGATCCTCTAATAACAACACATCAACCTCGACTTCTGATGTAGGCATCTCTAAGAATGGTTTAAGACGCTGACCATTGACTTTAAAAGCACAACCATTTTTGGGATCAACAATCTCCACAACTCCATGTGGAAACACTGTTTTCACCGTGTAAGGTCCAAACCATCGAGATCGCAATTTGCCAGGAAATAGACGCAACTGAGAGATACATAACAAAACCTTTTGGAAAGGTTCAAAGGACTTGCGAAGAATGGATTTATCATGAAACACCTTCGTTCGTTCTTTGTAGATTTTAGCACTTTGGTAAGCATCATTCCTAATCTTTTCTAACTCATTAAGTTGGAGCTTACGATGTGATTCAGCCTCACCTATATCAAATTAAAGGTCTTGATAGCCCAATAAGCACAATGTTCCAATTCCACAGGAAAATGACATGTCTTACCAAAAACAAGTCTATATAGAGACATTCCAAATGGGGTCTTAAACGTTGTCGTATAAGCCCAAAGAGCGTCATTCAGACGTTGTGACCAATCCTTACAGTCTGGTCGAACATTTTTTTCTAAAATGTGTTTAATTTCCCAATTGGATATTTCAACTTGCCCACTTGTTTGTGGATGACATGGAGTACCTACTTTATGAGTGATGGAGTATTTCTTAACTAGCAGTTCAAACGGTCTATTACAAAAATGAGAACCACCATCACTTATAATAACACGCGGAGTACAAAAACGAGATAAGATGGTTATCTTTCAGAAATTTGACCACAACCTTGTGGTCATTCGTTTTACAAGGTACTGCCTCTACCCATTTGGAAACATAATCAACAGCTAAAAGAATGTAAATATAGCCAAATGATGGAGGGAAATGTCCCACAAAATCAATACCTCAAACATAAAAAATCTCCACAATGAGAATGTTAGTAAGAGGCATCATATTCCTACGAGAAATGGAACTTATTCGTTAGCATCTATCACATGTAGCACAAAATGCATAGGTGTCATGAAAAATAGTCGGCCAATAAAAGCCACACTGCAAAACCTTTGCAGCTGTCTTTTAGAACTAAAGTGACATCCACACGCTTGACCATGACAAAAGGAAATGATACTATGAAATTCACTCTTTAGAACACATCTCCTAATGACCTGATCAGGACAATACTTAAATAAATAAGGATCGTCCCAGAAGAAATGTCTGACCTCAGCAAGAAATTTAGTCTTATCTTGTTTAGACCAATTAGAAGGGAGTTGACCTGTAACAAAGTAATTCACAATATATGCATGCCAAGGTAACTGGGAGATAGCAAGTAATTGCTCATCACGAAAGGATTCATTCAAGGGCACATCTGCAGTAGATGATTCTACAAGAAGTCTAGACAAATGGTTAGCTACAACATTTTCAGAACCCTTCTTGTCCCGAATCTTAATATCAAACTCCTGTAGCAATAGGACCCAACGAATCAAGCGTGGCTTAGCATCCTTTTTAGAAAAAAGGTACTTCAGTGCGCATGATCAGTAAAAATGATTACTTTGGATCCTATAAGGTATGACCTAAATTTGTCCAGTGCAAAGACAATAGCAAGTAGCTCCTTCTCCATGGTGGAGTAATTAAGTTGCGCATCTTGTAGAGTTCTACTGGCATAATAAATAATATGGGGCTTTTTGTCCACCCGTTGTCCTAAGACAGCTCACTACACCAAAAACCCCCTTTAGCAACGGTTCTGTACCGTGGGCGTAACCCATTGCCACGGCTAAGAGCCGTTGGCTACAGAGGCGTCGCGAAATTTGTTGCAACGGCCATAAACCGTTGCTAAGCCGTGGCAAAAATAGCCACGGTTCTAAGCCGTGACAAGGTAGATATTAGCAACGGTTTTAAACCGTGGCTAAGAAGGTAGCAACGGTTTTTAGCCGTGGCAAGATTAGCCACGGTTTCAAGCCGTGATAAGGTGTGGAAAATAGCAACGGTTCTAAACCGTGCCTAATTAAGTAGCAACGGTTTTAAACCGTGGCTAACTTTAGCCACGGTTTTAAGCCGTGGCAATGTAGCCACGGTTTTGAGCCGTTGTGATAGTTAGCCACGGTTTAAAACCGTAGCAAATTTTTTTTTTTTTTTTTTTTTTAATAATTAATTTTTTTTTTTTTTTTTTTTTTTTTTCCCTATCAAATGACTTTGAGTCATTGAGTCAAAATTGTTTTAGAAGTATTTTTGAAGTTAAACAACATATAATAAAGAGAAGATTATGTTTTTAATGTGTTAATTTTACTTTGAGAATACATGCACATTTGAGAATAATCAATAAGTGGAATTAATACGACCAGAATTACTAAAGAAGAAGACCAACAAATTGAGATGATCATCCAAATAGGCAATTAGGTTTCACTTAAGTAAACAATAATTGGAAAGATAATACAATCTGAGATAGACTAATAATTAGAAAGCAAACAATTGGAGCTGTAAATCTGTGATTGGTAACTGTCAAATTCCCAAAGAGAACTCAAATTGAAGATGTGGAATTCAGATCCATTTCCAGCTAACAGCTAAACCAATTAACCATGTTACAACAACAACAACAAAAAAAAAAAAAAAAACTCACGCCATGGAGGTGGACTGGTGATGCAATAAGCAATGTTAGGCAGCTGATCCTTGGCTGGATGCGGCTGCAACTCATCCTGCTTGGGTGCTGGAGCTGCTCTTCCTGCCATGATTTTTCCTCTTCTACAAAGATTCATATGTACAACTCTGTCTCCTTCATCAGAGACGGCTTCAGAATATTCAGCAGCTCAGATTACGCAGCATTCTAGATGCAAGAGAATTCCTTTAAGCTTAAAACATCATCGTTGCTGATGAGGTATAATTCCTATTGTTTAAGACAGTGAAACTTGTACATTTTGAGTTTTATCAGGTTGGTTCACGAGGACGAGCATACCAGATTGAACTTAGGGTCCGAAGGCGCTTGAAGTAGTCCCCCAAGGCAAGCAAGCCTCTGGCTGCCTGCCGGGTAGTAAGGATTTTAGCCATCTGCTGCAAGGTCATATGGCGAAGGCTGTCTGCCTGTTCAGCATCAATAACCAATAAGAATCAGCCAAATTACAACCAAAGGGGGTTTAAGAAGATAATGGCTGAAAGAAGGGAGTTGCTAGTTCAAAGGGAAATTTCTATATGCAAAAACCTGACTATTTGATCCTCTTATTACTGCTTGAATATGATGAGCCACCAATCAGTATTTTCAATAGTTAATCAGACAATCTGACATAACACAACAACATTTCACCAACAGATTTACAAAAGAGTTCCTAAATAGTTTTCAACAACCAAAGATGGCCTAGTACATTAGAAAGTACCCTTTCGGAGTTCAACAGTAAAAATATTACTCATGCTTGTACCAAAACTGTCCCCCACCCTTGTCATATTATTTAGCCATACCTCTTGTGAATTGAACTACAGACCAAGTACAAGTTCAATAAAATGACAGTTTGAATGCTTTACATTCAAGTGTTAACATTTTTGAAGTCTTGAGAAAAAGCGAATTGATCACGAAGCCGTAAGTTAAGTAAATCTAAGTCAATTATTCTGTTAAATTGGGCTTTGTCTGCAAGTATTGAGCTAAATTTTTCTTTTGTAAATAGCATAACATTCTTAGTATCTTGCATTTTCTCAGATGATTATGGTCCATGAAGAAAAACTAAATAGAGAATAAATAAATAATCAGGTGTTAGGAAGTACTATTTCTAGCTCATACTACTCTAAAACCTTCAAGTTGAAAGTCTTGCAAGGTCCTGACATTTTTTCAATTCAACATTATCTTTCTGCAATATTAATAGATAAACTTATCATGAGATTGCAGAATTCGTATGCCTAATCATAACAATTGTTCCCTATTATTGAGAATATCAGATTAATTTGTTAGCAAGTACTTCTTTAAAAGATTTAAGAAAATGCTCCAGAATATATTTTATGGTGCTATATCAATTAGTTGTTATCACAATAAGCAACGTGCCCTTATAATATGTACGTACCTGGTTCACAAATCTTAAAAGATCATTCAACTTCTCCATTGCAGTCCCCATCTGCAACATGTAGAGTCACATTCCAACCAGCTGCCAATGCACACGCGGCACCCGCGCGTTTCTGCGACAAATCCCGAAATGACACCGTAGTGCCTAAATCAACCGGCGAACACACGCGCCAACCACATGACGCCGCATCTCAGCATGTCAACGCTGCGACAAAACAACTGCAATGTATCCCAGCAGCAACAAAGCCGCGCATCAGCAGCAGCAGAAAATAGCACCGCAGCCGTCGCATCAACACGCAGCGCAGCAACCGCGCATCAGCAACAGCAGAACAGCAACAGCGGATCAGCAGCAGCAGCAGATCAGCAGAGAGCTCTGCCTAAACCACACAGCATCTGCCCCTGCGAGCAGCAGAGAGACTCGCAGAATATCGCCATTTCCCGGACTGCGAAAGCTGCCATAATCCCCAAACCTCGCAGCCACAAAGCTGAAAACTAGATTGATCCAACAGAAAGACAACTACTGAACCATTAAACACCAAACCATAACCCAACATATGACAAACCGTAAATATACAACATCGCAAGTAGGAGAAGACGGTACAAACCTGCTCATCTTTCCTCAATGGCCTTCTTGTCACCAGCCCCATGAAGAATGACATTGTCATCCTTGGAGATAGTTACCTGCAAATTCTGTCGCATGTTATGGCCTATTCTGCAGTGAAGTTAGGTCAACATGGAGAAGAAAAAAAAAACTAGTTTCAAGAGTATAGCTTATCTTTTTGCAAGTGCCAAGCATATCTAGTTCCACCTTGTCAAGGTTCATACTAACCTGCAAAGAAAGGAGCCAAGTGTTGAGTCTTGCCAACATAAAGATCTTTTTCCATACTAAACTTGGTTTTGTAAGACCCATTGTCTTAGTTTCTACTATAATAAATGTATGGTCATATTATGAATGCATAATATAAATCCTTGGTCAAGTACAGAAAAGCATGAGCAGCATAAATTACACTTTATTTAAAATACTCAAACAGCAACATAAAACTCCAAGCAAAAAAAAAAAAAAAAAAGCTAGAACTAACCTCTCCAGCATAATGGCAAACACGGAAAGCCCCACTCCTTTCTCCTTTAAAGCAGAGATTAGTGCTTAGATGCTGCTTAAGCTTATTGGCAAAGGTCAAATCAGTGGCTTTAGGAAAAGTTGATTCCTCATCCAATAGAGACAATAACCCCAATGGTTTCTGCATAGAAGAGGCGATGATCATTACCAAAATGAAACAAGCTTAAAAACATATTACAGCCACAGAGAACAGCATTAAGAAAGAGATTTGTTAAAGTTCCGAAGAGTTGTGCTGACGTTTCACCATCAAAAACTTGAATACTATTTTCTCTCATAAAATCTATTAATCTAGGCGTGAGGCCAGGCGAGACACCTCAAGAGCCTTCATGTCGTCACAGTGGAGGTGGCCACCTAAGACTATATGAAGACATCATGAACATAAAATCTTTGAACTTTTTATGTTACATGCTAAAAACAAAGATTATATTCCCTAATGTCTTGTCAGCAACAAACCTCGCATAAAACAGCTGAAAACAAGGAAGCATTCATTTGCTTCTCTTTTATCTTTTATGTACGATTCCTTTGTTTCTACTCTTTATTTTGCCATCTAAACATGAAACATTTCAATACAGACACCGTGTTTAGAGGTTCATCATATCAGCAAGTAATTGAAGAGTTGAGATGTGTTAGGAAAATATAAAGGGTCGGATGTTATGGTATAAGAATTTACACTAGCTGCCAACCTGACACGACTATCATCACCAACATTTGGCAAACTAACAAGGGCATGAAGAGTTATCGGATAGGATAGTTGTCCATCATAAGCAACGGTCAAATATACCAACGGTTCTAAGCCGTGGCTATGTTTTTTTTACCCACGGTTTTAAGCCGTTGGTAATTATAGCTACGGTTTGTAGCCGTGGCAAATAGCCCAACGGTTTAGAACCGTGGCCAGCTCGGCGTGGCTAAAGGGGGTTTTTGGTGTAGTGATACTTCCCAAATAAAAAACAACATACACATGCAGAACCATTGAAATGAAGTACATTGGAACCCTTAAACATCAACAAATACCTTTCCCCAAGGCAGAAATGCAAATAAACAAGTGACCAGCCATCTTTGGTGAATCCATTGATTGCATCATTGAATCCTCTACAAAAATGCAAGATCAATAACAGCTTATAGACTCTCCATGTTTGTTGCAGCGGTACGCACATTCATAATAGAAAGGATACGGACATACCTGCTCAACCTTTGACTGAAGGTTCGAAGAACAACTGGCTGCCTTCCCCAAGTTATACACCACTTCCCCACTAGTCTCTTGAGCAATTTGCCTGATGTAGCGCAATGCCTTTGAACAGAAAATTTTCTATCAGTTCCATGTTTGTTCTTTGGAGCTTTGAAGAAAGAAAGTAGAACTCACTTCTACCATGACCATTTAAATACACTTATTAATGTGCAAGACACTCAAGCTTACATCAAAGAAATTAATGTAATATAAATAGATAAAACAAAGTTGAATGATATAATTGAAGCAACAGAACAGAGTAATAAATAAAGTTTGTCTAGATGTAGCAATCCAGATTTTGGGTAAAGTAAATACTTCATTGGGGCATGAGATTGACACCTATGGTCAAGTATTTGCTTTCACAATCCAACTCGTGTGATAAGCACAATTTTATCACATGGGCTAAATTATAACAACCAGAACCTTTTCTACTTACTGCAATTGTCATTTTCTTAGCTAGAACTTTAGACGATTGATAAAGTGGACGTAACACCTCAGGCACGCTCCATGCCTATAAAAAAGCAGGGTGTAATTAGTTGATAAGAAAGATATTTTCAAAACTTAAGTAAATGTCCCTCAAACCAAAAATAAATTTCATATCCTTCCATAAAAAGGGAGAAGGGGGTCAAACCTCAAGATCAAGGTGGTCGACAATGTGGATGATTGATCCTCCTCCCTCGCATGGACGAATCAAATAACCACTAGGCAGCATCTCAGCCCTTGTGAACTGAGAAGTAGTAGATGGGATTGGGCCAGAACACTACACCAAAAACCCCCATTAGCCACGGTTTTATACCGTGGGCGTAACACATTGCCACGGCTAAGAGCCGTGGACTACAGGGGCGTCGCAAAATTGTTTGTCACGGCTAAAAACCGTCGCTAAAAATTGTAGCAACGGTTTTATGGGTGAGGGGGGGGGCGTTATTTGCACAATTAGCAACGGTTATAGACCGTTGCAAGAACAGTTGCAACGGTTCTAAACCGTTGATACATTAGCAACGGTTGTAAGCCGTTAATAAGTGTAAATATTTGCAACGGTTATAAACCGTGTCTAACTAGATAGCTACGGTTCATAGCCGTGGCTAACAATAGCAACGGTTTTTAACCGTGGCTAAGTTTATATATTTGCAACGGTTTTAAACCGTGTCTAAAGGTAGCAACGGTTTATAACCGTGGCTAAACTTTGCAACGGTGTTGAACCGTGGCTAAGTACATGTATTGCAACGGTCTTAAACCGTGTCTACAATTAGCAACGGTTATTAGCCGTGGGTAATTGTGGCAACGGTTACAAACCGTGGCTAAATAGTGTAAATCAAACCGTGGCAAAGGTATTAGCAACGGTTGGTAGCCGTGGTAATACGGAACCACGGTGTGAAACCGTTGGTAATTAAAACAAAATTCAAAAAAAAAAAAAAAAATTTGTTTTGTTGCAACGGTGTAAAACCGTTGCAAGTTAATATAATCGAAAAAAAAAATTTATATTTTTTTTTTTGCTGCTGCAGCATAATCACAGCCGTGGCACCTGCAAAATCAGTCCTTACTATAGTTTGTGTCATGCCTCCGACACGAATAAGAACCACCAAACTATATGCTAGATAAATACAAAATCAACCGTAAAAATGAACTTGTCAAGTTTTGACGCCAAACAAAAACATGTAAACAAATAGCATTAATTAATGTACAATAACAGGATTAAACCTGAACAAATGGAACATAGCTTGTTATATCAGGTTTCGCTCGCATCTAAAACAAAAGAATTTCTCTATGTTTTTTCCAACAATACAAATCGGCCCTAGTTTATAATGTAAGAAAATACATTGATGCCCTTAGGAACAGGCCCCATTTCTTTCGTAGTTGCTTGTTCAATATACTGAAAATGATGAGAATGCAGCACCTGGTAGTTGCTTGTATATGGCACCGGTGATGGTTGATACAACGACACACTTTGCACCCCAAAAACAAGCAATGTATGCGCATTCTCCTGTCCAACATACTGCGCTGCCCGTACTGGCTCAGACCTTCAGAGCCCTGCAGTATAAAAATTAGTCAGTACTTAATGACAGACAAACATGACCTATATATAAAGATTGCTAATAAACCAATGACAGACAAACATGACCTATAATTGCACAGTTATTGAAACAAGACAATAGATACTCTTTAAGTACTTTATGCATATGATCTGGACCTGGGTTGTAACAATAAGTTGTAGCAAAAGCACAAGTAGAAGTATCATCATCAACAACATATAGGTTTCATGCTGAAAAAAAAATTCTACTAGACCAGATTATATGCTCCTAAAAAAAATTCTACTCCACGGAACTCCTAAAAAACATTGTCATATATTCCATTACATCCATCACAGTATATATCATCAATTACATAAGCTAAAACTTGATCATGTAACATCATAACATACCATGTCGTCCGATGTAAGAGTCCCAGACTTATCAAAACAACGTCAACCCACAAATCCACCAATACAGGCACCATTACTACATTAGATAAGACTTTTTATCCTATTTGCTTGAAATTCACAACGAAAGAGTCATTTATGCTTAAATGTCGAGGAAGTGAAGTTATCACTTCAATTTTTTCATTCATATTGATTCCGGTTATAAGTTTTACTAGCTTGCTAAACTGAATCAGAAAATTCTAAATGTCGAGGAAGTGGGGGCGAGGGAAATAAAGCGAGGGGAGGGAGGTGCGGGATGGGAAAATCAATCAATTAAGAACATAAAAAGGAAAAATCAGAATGGCATTGAAACCACCATGAGTTTACAAATCACATTTCCATTTTTATAGAAACTTTGCAATTACAGATATACACGAATTACACGTGTTTATCTTTCTACCAACACACTAATAATCTAAATATAGACTCACTTTAATTCCTAACTAGATTTTTCAAGATTTACTACTTGTCAGAATTTTTTTTTTTTAAGGTTTTACTTTTATGACAAGAGATTATGAAAAGATTTGGATTAAAAAAAAAACTTTTATAGATTTCTACAGATTTTTGGATAACTTATATTTTATGACAAAATGACAGACCTTACAAAAAAGACCATTTGAACAGGTGACAGGTGAAAAAGAGGATGTCTGGCCTATTTAAACCCCCTCACCACCCCACTCATTCTTCCCCCCTCTCCCTTGCATTTCTTCTCTTCCTCTATAGTGAAGAGATTCTCCATCTCAATCTCTCCATTTCTTTGCCAATTTCTCTATTTCCATTTGTAGGCTCTCTTTTCCTCCAATATACTCTGCATTTGCTCTTCTTCTTTTATCTTCCTTTCTTGTGGTATTGCATGCAAATGCAAGTAGTGATCTATTGTTATGGTTTTTGGTGGCCTTTTCAGTCTATGGGTTGATTGAAAGGCTGCTTGAAATGATATAATTGTTGTCTAAATATTTCAAATAAATACTATGGACACTAACCTTCACATATGAATGACTTGGAGAACAGCAGACGCGCGTAGAACACGCAGCAATCTCTCAACCGTAAACACGCGCGTTCTGGCCTGAAATCAATTCTCACTCGATCAAGTAATCTCTCTATACTTGCATGTGATATCGCGACATCTCAGCAGGTCAACGCTGCGACACAGCAGCAGCAAACCAAGCAGCAACAGCAACAGCAAAGCAGAGGCAGCAGCAACAGCAAAGCAAGGCAGCAGCAGCAGTAACGCGCCAAAGCGTAGCAGCAGCAGCAGCAGCATCAACGCCAGAAAT